>JAODAL010041939.1:0-35357 GCA_025379985.1 Phyllomedusa bahiana
CTTCGATCCAGTGACCTGTCCAACATCACAGTTACTTCACCACAAGCTCATTGTTTTAGTAACGGAAAGGGAAATTGGATGTCACATTCAACGTCACTTCTGATAACGTCACCACAGACCCAATACTATAGTAACCGGAACAGATGACAAATGCCGAAATCTACATCACTTCTGAAACGTTATTATGGTAACACAGGGCAGTCATCTATTAACCGTTTCAGGGCCCCATACAGCCAAATCAAATGGGGCCCCCACCCATTACTAGTTCCTATTTTATAACATATCAGTGGGCCCCATTTTGATTAGGGCACCTGACAGGAGTATGGCCTGTACTGCCCTATTGGCACCCCTGTGGTAACATCCAATGTTCTGTCCGGTGACCGTAATATTAGGCTTACGGTAAATTAACTAGAAGATAAAGGGATTAAGCCATTAATAAAATGACCTATTGTTTAACTCGTGTTTTTAGGTTTAACACATTTTTTAACATTTTTTTTGTGTTTTTGTCTTAATTTCCTATATCACTAATCAATTTATTTTATTTTTTTTGAAATCCTGAAATCCTACAGTTTTCACTTTGCCCACTGGGCCTAACAATAGTCTGATACTTCCTGTTCTTGAGAGAAAACTTTTCAGCAGTCTTCCCGTTATCAGCGCAGGCAGGATTACACTGAAAGGTGACACCAATGTGTACAGATAACACAGGATCCACCAGTCACAATTGGAGATGATCACAGCTCACTTTCTCTCCTCTCTGCACACTGACTTCTTTACCATACCATTATTACTATGGGTATTACTGTAGTAGTAGTAGTAGTAGTAGTAGTAGTAGTAGTAGTAGTAGTAGGGCTCAAATGGGTCCCTGTGCAGTTCGATAGAGATCTAACTGAATTTGTGAAAAAATTTGGGTTCAAGACGTCCCAAATCCAAATTTTTGGGGTTCAGTTAACAATGAGTCCCTTTAAGGTTTGATACAGGTTTGACCGAACCTGTGAAAAAAATTTGGGTTTGGGACGTCCTGAACTCAAATTTTTTTTTTACAAATTCAGTCAAATCTGTTGAACTGCACAGGGACCCATCCGAGCCCCACTACTACTACTACAGTCATACCCATAGTAATAATGGCAGAGAGTAGATCCATTTTTGAGTGCAAATAATGAAGCAGTTACAATGGGAAACATGTATGTACGGGGCTGCACCAGCTTTTGGGCTGAAAGTACACAAGCTTACTGGCACAGCCTGTACATACCTGTCGCCCATTGTAACTGCTTCATTATTTGCACTTACAAAAAAAGGATCTACTGTCTGCCGTTTTTACTATGTGTATGATTGTCGTAGTATTAGTACTAGACTAGTAGTAGTGAAAACATTTGGGTTTGGGACCTCCCGAAACCAAGGGTCATATGTATGAAAACTGTTTAGGTCTAAAACTCACTTTTTTGCCCATAGGTTACTAGACCTAAACAGTTTTCATACATGTGGCCCCAAAAGTCCTGTTCTCTAGATGTAGGAGCAGGCGCCCTCCAAAATCAGGTGCATTATTATTGGGCGCCCACGGCACTTTGTAAGGTGCATGAGGTGGGGGGGGGGAGGGAGGGGGCAGAGGCGTAACTTGAAGCTCCTGGGCCCTGGTTCAAAAAGTGAAATAGGGGCCCCTCAACTACCACAGGGGCGTAGCTATAGGGGGGGGACCCTATTTTCCTTTTTGCACTAGGGCCCAAAAGCTTGAAGTTACGCCACTGAACTACCATGTGCCATTTACAATACTGGTGTCATCTTATGTCAACGAAGGGCTTTTGGGCCTCTTCAGGCTGCAGGGCCCGGTAGCGACTGCTACCTCTGCCCCCCTTGTAGCTACGTCCCTGCTGGGGGCGTCGCACCACAACCATATGATTCTAGACATTTATGATGGGAGGACGGCAAAATTGGACGCATTACTGCTGGAACAGCCAACGACCAAGTTACAAGTGGTCTACCTGAGCCTGATTTGTCATTTTGGAGCTAAAGAGAGCCTAATCTATGACCTGCAGTAGAACAGGTCCATGGATTCAGGCGCATTCTATGCTACTAATGCGTCTGGGCGCCAAAATTCATGCATGTCGCCCTATGTTGTCTATTCTCCTTTTTACCCAGCCGATACATTCTGCGCTGAACCGACCTCGGAAACAGTTAAAGCCATAACGTAAGTGGCACAATTGAGAAACGACACGAGCGCCGCGCGCGACGCTTGATTGCATTGAAGTGAAAATAATAAAGGTTTAGACATCAAACAATCCGGCGGTGACATTACACTTTGAGGTGAGCCCAGATTAGCAAACTTGATGTTATGATTGTAAAATAATTTGCTTCTTTGAAGAAGTTAATAAATCAGATGGGGCGAGCTGGGGAGCGATACGGCTGCAAATTACTCAAACATTTTTCAAATCATTGGCAACACTATGGAAAGGTAAATGGATGCGCCCCGCGTGCGTCCGCCGCCTATTATTGTTGCAATAAGTGCACTTGAGGATATGGACGTATACTTTCCGAAATAATCTCGAATTAGAGGAGCTGTTTTATTCCGCTTGTCACTTTCAATGGAAATGAATCAAAAAAACGCCGACAATCATAGGGGGGGAAAAAAAAAAATTGTTAAAGGCGCAGCGCGATCGTCTCCACTCCCCGGGTAACTGACATGGAAACAAACACACGCAGGTGATTAGCCCGGATTCCTGCACTGGCTGTGTACATTTCACAAGTAATTTCCTCTCCAAATTGCTTATATTCACAAATCTTTAGGAGCCGTAAACTTTAATTCCTGGGAGATTATATTTTCCTGCTCGCTAATACTGACAAGTGTTCTGGATGGATCCGAGGGAGGTCAGGAACAATCCCTAATGGTTCACTTCTGGAGGGTTTGTAAGATCCCGGGCCAATAACGCTGCTGTGGGTAAATAGATACATGAATGTTTTATTACTGCACAGTACATGGTAAATAGGCCATAACACAGTAATGCATTTGTTGCATTGAACAGAGGAAAATGACACTAGATACAAATATATTGGACTGTATACACATATGAGCTTCTGCACGGAGCTCCCGGTCACTGCATGGTTTCCATAGGAAGGGCAGGATGTACCCCCATGACTGTATCTGTCACTTCCAGACACTTTTCTGTCTCATGAAGACAACTCTTGCCCATATGTCCTCTTAGAGCATAAGGTCAACGTAGAGGGAGGTCTCTTTATGAGCCAGAATTATTGGGGAGCACCATTACTGAGATGGGCACTGATGGGCAATATTAATAAAAGAGAAGAAATAAAGGGCACCATTATCAAAGGGGTCATTAAGGGGCACCATTAATAAGTGGGGAGTAAATAGAGGATGAAATTACTAAGTGGGGGCACTAAAGGACACCATTAAAAACTGGGGACATAGTAAGAGGATGAAATTACTACTTGTTCACTAAAGGGCACCACTGATGCGTGGGGGGTACTCATCAACGCCACTGCCGAGTGGGGGCACTCATCAACGCTATTGGCGAGTGGGGGCACTCATCAACGCTATTGGCGAGTGGGGGCACTCATCAACGCTATTGGCGAGTGGGGGCACTACTCACATCAACAGCTAATTTGGCGAGTGGGGGCACTCATCGGGGCAACCGCATTGGCGAGTGGGGGCACTCATCAACGCTATTGGCGAGTGGGGGCACTCATCAACGCCACTGGCGAGTGGGAGCACTCATCAAGCAGCCCCCATCGCCGGAAGTGGGGCACTCATCAGCACCACTGCCGAGTGGGGGCACAGGGGGGGCACTCATCAACGCCATTGGCGAGTGGGGGCACTCATCAACGCGATTGGCGAGTGGGGGCACTCATCAACGCGATTGGCGAGTGGGGGCACTCATCAACGCCATTGGCGAGTGGGGGCACTCATCAACGCTATGGGCGAGTGGGGCCACTCATCAACGCTATTGGCGAGTGGGGGCACGCATCAACGCCATTGGCTAGTGGGGGCACTCATCAACGCCATGGGCGAGTGGGAGCACTCATCAACGCCACTGCCGAGTGGGGGCACTCATCAATGCCACGGGCAAGTGGGAGCACTCATCAACGCCACGGGCGAGTGGGAGCACTCATCAACGCCACTGCCGAGTGGGGGCACTCATCAGCGCCATTGGCGAGTGGGGGCACTCATCAACGCCATTGGCGAGTGGGGGCACCCATCCACGCGATGGGCGAGGGGGGGCACTCATCAAGGCCACTGGCGAGTGGGGGCACTCATCAACGCCTTTGGGCGAGTGGGGCACTCATCAACGCATTGGCGAGTGGGGGCACTCATCAACGCCATTGGCGAGTGGGGGCACTCATCATTGCCATTGGCGAGTGGGGGCACTCATCAATGCCGGGGCACTACCCCCCGAGTGGGAGACACTCCAATCTAGTGGAAGAACTAAGAGGCATCATTACTGTGTGGGGAGCACTAAGGGACACCATAAAAAAGTCAGGATATAATAAGAGGATAAAACTACTAAGTTTGGTCACTAAAGAGCACCATTACTGAGTGGGAGAATTTATTAACACTGTTAAATGAGCAGGGACACTAAGGGGCATCACTACTGAGTGGAGATGCACAATTACTGTGTGGAGGGCACTGATTAGATACCAAAACTGGAGGGTTGGCACTTTTTTGGGGGAGCACTGTTATTGTGGGAAACTAAGGGAGTGCCATTTCCATGCTTTGGTCACCATTACTGTGAGTGGAGAATGAGGAGGAACCATTACTAAATGGGGCACTATCACTAGAACATTGTTTTTCAGTTTATGTTACTGGTGGACATGTCTGTTCACAGTGCCTAAGGGACCGTGTGTTGTAAGTATGATCCTATGGGACCCCTCTGTTTTCAAACTTAAAAAGTAAAGCAAATTTTCTATTTTCTATATACTCCTTCTTTCAATCTGTTAATTCAACCAATACTATCTATCTCAATCTATCTATCTATCATCAAACTATCATCTATCTACTATCTTCTATCTACTCTATCTACTATCCCATATCTAATTTATACTTCTATCTATCTATCTATCCCATATCTATCATTATTTACCCATATCTTCTATTTTCATCCATTACTTATGAGATATCAGAATCTATTACTATATCTACTATCACTAAACATTATTTTTCTTTCATATTACTTTGTTCTATCTTCCTATGCCTAAGATTATCTACTCTCTATATCTATCATCCATATCTTCTATCTTCAACTAACTAGTTTTTACATCAATTATCTATTATCCCTATCTACTATTCCTGTCTTTCAATCTGTTAATTCAACCAATATCTATCTATCCCATATCTATCTATTTATCCCATATCTATCTATTTATCCCATTATCTATCTATCTATCTATCTATCTATCCCATATCTATCTATCTCATATCTATATATCTATCTCTATTACTATCTATCTTTCCCCTATCTATCTATCTATCGATCTATCCCATTATCATTATCTATATCTCATATCTCCTATCTAAACTATCGATCTATCTCATATCTATCTATCCCATATATATCTATCTATATCTATCTATCTTTTATTATCTCTATATCTCCATATCTATCTCTATCTATCGTCATCCCATATCTATCTATCTATCCCATATCTATCTATCTATCTATCTATCTATCTATCTATCTCATATCTATCTATCCCATATCTATCTATCTATCTATCCCATATCTATCTATCTATGTCAATCCTATAGCTATCTAGCTTTATATTTATCCCATATCTATCTATCCCATATATATCTATCTATCTATCCATCTATCCACATGTATCTTTCTGTCTATATCTCATTTCTATCTATCCCATATCTATTTGTCTGTTTATCTATCTTATATTTATCTATTTGTCTTTTGATCTATTTTATCCAACCAATATCTGTCCCATATCTTTCTATCAATCATCTTCTTCCATATTATATCTATTGATCTATTTATCTGTCATCTTCTATCTTTTCATATATTCATCTATCCAATATCTATCTAATCCCAGCATCTTACATTATCATAGGACTCATTTCTCTGTGCATTGAGGAGGATAACATGTTACCACTGTGATTGTTTTACATTTTAATTGTATAGTTCTGTAACCTTCCAGTTATTTCTATTACAGAGGTTGTTTAGTTATTATTTAATTAGCTACAGAAAATTCACCGCACAATGTACGACACATTACATATTAACCTGACAGTGTAGCACCAATACAAAGCTGCAAATTAGTCCCCCATAAAGGGCAACCTTTTGCACAAGTATCATTTAATCAACATTCCCCCTGGAAGTACACAGCAGAAGAGTCCTGGCAAAGAAGCTGTTAATGTAGGAAATCAAATAGTGGGTTACCATGATCTGCGCTTTAGAGATGGTTCATTGCACAAAACCTTACTATACAGCTAAATCATGGTGTTTGTGCATTAATTAGAGCAAATGTAAACCAGCTACTGGAGAAAAGCGACAATTCCACTTTATCATGGGCAAATTTCCTATTAAGGTTTTATATTGGTTTTCTATGACTATGAAGGTGGAGATGACCAAAGAGGTAAGCTTCACCGAGTCCCTCATCTCTACTGACCATGCATTCTGTAATCCAACATTTCTTGAGGGGTGCAGCGTGTGGGTGGATGTGAAGATAGGTGTGCAGAAGCTAAAGCAATGGAGAAAAGAAGTCCACATATTACAAGCTCAAAGGGGTCAAGTGGCAACACCCAGACTAATATGGGTTACCCCCTCGCTACCTGCTTTTATGCAATATCATTCTATCCATCCATATATTCGTCCAACAATCTATATACTTACGTATCCATCCATATAACTATCCATCTATGTATCCCTCTATCTCGTATCTGTCTTCTAGCTATCTACCCATCCAATAATCTATCTACATATCTAACTACATATTTACCTATCTATTCAACTACCCATCTCTTTATCCATCCATCCACCCTCACTACCTACCTACCCAGCTACCTATCCATCCAGTTATCCAACTACCTATAACTACATATTTACCTATCTATCCAACTAACTATCTATCCATCTATCTATCCATCCATCCACCCATCTCACTCACTACTACTACCATCCTAAACTATCCATACCAACTCATAATAACTATCCAATCTAACCTATTAACTATCTATCTATCTATCTATCTATCTATCTATCTATCTATCTATCTATCTATCTATCTATCTATCTATCTATCGATTCATCGAACCACCAATCTATCCATCCACCCACCCACCTCACTACCTACCTACCCAACTATCTATCTATTGACCTATCCATCCATCCATATATCTATCTATCCAACTACCTATCTAACCAACTACGTATCTACCTATCAACCTACTTATCCAATCATCCATCCATACATCTATCCATCTACTTACCTAACCATCTACATAACTACCTATCTATCCATCCATATAACTATCCATCTATATATCCCTCTATCAAGTATCTGTCTTCTAGTTACCTACCTATCCAGTCATCCATCCACTTACCCAAGCAACTACATATCTACCTATCTATCCAGCCACCCACCCAACTTCCTATGTATGTACCTACCTATCCAATCATCCATATATCTGCTCATTTAGCTAACATCTATCAATCCATCCAACCTACCTACCCAATTACCTATATATCTACCTATCAAATCATCTATCCATCTTCTTATCCATCCATCCACCCACCTATCCAACCGACTAACTATACATTCATCCTAATCTATCGATGCACTTATCATTTTTTGTACTTTTTATATGTTTTTTTTTTTTTAGGTACAAAATGAACTAGAACTAACAAACTTTTTAAATCAAGTCTACTTGCAATCTTCCACCTATTTTGTGTCTACAGCTCCAATGCAGAGCTATGTGTGTCCATTACAGACTGCAAGCAAATCCTTTGTGTGGCTTGACCTTGCATTTAGCTGTATGCGACTCTTGCTAATCTATCAGATGTATATTAGTAAGAAATAAGAGAAGGGTAGTATGTAGCCTGTTACTATGGGGACACACGAGTCTGCATGGGCAACGTGGAATCAAAAAGGAGGCAGATTTCCTAAAACCATTTGCAAAAGTTGCTTTTTTTTTCTTTTTTTTTTTTACTAGTTGCTTGAAGCAACAGCAAAAGAAATTGGTTGGTTGCAGAGGTGGATGTACTCTAAAAAGCCTTGTGGACCAGTTGGTATAAATTGTAGCAAGTGACCAACTGTGGCTACCCTCTTGTAGATGTAAGTAACCTACCTGTCTAGTATCATAACATCAAATGATAACTAAAATAATACATTTTTGGGGCATTTTATAGTATTATTTTTGATTATTTTATAAATATCATTACATTATAGTATTAGGGCCTGTTCACACGGCTTATTTGGACGAGGTTTTCGGAGCGTTTCCTCGCCCAAAACCTCATCCAAAACGCTTCCAAAATGCCCCCAGTTCATTTAATTGATTCCTATGTAAAACCTCGTTGTAGTTCACAAATGACGAGGTTTTTTTCACGCTTCTTTGGAAGCACTGAAAAAGAAGTGTCATGTCAATTCTTTAAGCGTTTTTAGCACGGTTTGTGGCACGGTTTCGGTCCTGGCTATTAATTTGTATGGGTGACAACCTTGTCGAAAACCTCATCCAAAACCTCACCAAGAAATGCATCTAAAACCTCTTCAGATAAAGCGTGTTTCAGGCGAGGTTTTGGGGGAGGTTTTGGGAGCGAAAACACTCCGAAAACCTCGTCCAAAACCATGTCCAAATAAGCCGTGTGAACATGGCCTTAGGGTATGTTCACACGACTTATTTGGACACTGTTTTCAATGCGGTTTTTGGAGCGTTTCCGGTCCCAAAACAGCATCAAAACCTCGCCTGAAACACGCTTCTTCAGAAGAGGTTTTGGACACGTTTCTCTTCGAGGTTGTGGACGAGGTTCTAGGTGAGGTTCTGGATGAGGTTCTAGATGAGGTTTTGGACGAGGTTTTGGATGAGGTTTTGGATGAGGTTCCAGATGAGGTTTTGGATGAGGTTCCAGATGAGGTTTTGACCCATATAAATTAATAGCCAGGTCAAAAAACGAGCAGAAAAATGCTCCAAAAACGCGTAAAAAAACGAGCCTAGAAACACTCCTAAAAACGCCCAAAAAACACGCTTCAATAATTGATCATCATTCTTTTTAAGCGCTTTGAAAGACTCGTGTAAAAACCTCGTCGTGTGTGAACTACAGCGCTGCTTTACATAGGAATCAATTCAATGAACTGGGGGCGTTTTGGACACTGCCGAAAACCGCATCCACAATAGCGTCCAAATAAGCCGTGTGAACATCCCCTTATATTTAGTATTTTGTTGTTTTTAAATTTGTATAAATTTCCAGATCCCCAAAAATCAAATTTTTATCTAAAAAAAGCAGGACTTATACATGTGATTACATTTCCGGAGTTGACTGTGTTTGGCGTCAGATAGACACAGCAGAGTTTGGCATTTTCTTTGCAAACTGGTCGAAGACCTGAAATTCTTTTGGGAATTTTTGCACAAAGTCAGGCTTGATGAACACCTCTAATGAACTTGGACAGGCTGGAAAATATTCATAAAATGCTTTTAAATATTGATATGATGTCACGGCGTGTCTGAAAATTTTGAAATGTTCATCTCCAAAGCCGGGCCTGTTGTGTCTAATTTATGAAATAGAAACTGATTATTACTATTTCAGAATACACCAGAATATGCATAAACGGGAGTAATAAAATAATTATTGGATGTAGGGAAGCTTGAAAATGTGAAAATGCAAATGAGCTTCCTGACTATTAAATGATAATCTTCACTTTTGCTCATAATTGATGCTAGTAGTATTCATATTTAAAAACAAATATCTTTTATTTCCTCTGAACCATTGTAAACGCCGTATAAAAAGCCTCCATTGTGCGACTGCTTCCCCACTGCCGAAACAATAGACAGAAGGATTGTTTGCTAGATAATATTCTATTTTTCATGTTTGTGACAAAGGACAGTTTGCATTTGGTAATTATAAATGTTATATCAATGAACTCCGTTCTGTTTTTCATATATAATTTAATATAAAAAAAAAAAAAAAAAAGAACGTATTTGATCAGTTTGTGAAGAATCATATCTGCTACCTAAGCGGGAGTGAGCCAATATGAAGAGGCAGAGAATCTTTGCCGAGATGCAAATATAAGAAGAGAAGACCAATGAGAATGGGAAGGTGTTCATTGTTTTTTTTGTGTTTTTTTTTTTGGGGGGGGGAGGGTAAAATTGACAAATACAATTATTAATAATTCTAATAACATTAATAATTCAATTATATTCTGAATATTTTATTATTATATTATATATTTATATTATTATTATTATACCTTGTAATCAGTGATCACATACACTGCAAGTGAGGGATTAAAGCAAATTTGGCTACAATTTCCATTCTATAGCATTTGTTGCCAGCAGTTAGTATCAAATGGTATGTGTGGAGTATTTGAGGTCACCAACAACATGATGATACAAAACGTATTCAGGACAGCGACTTAAGGACACTACACAACATGCTTTACTTTTTTTTTAGTCTTTTAAAAATGTAAAATCCCATAAAGCACCCAAGACCTCAATTAAAATAAAGTGTTGTCACACAATACGATTTCACATTGATGCAAAAAATAATTCTAATACTAAAAGTAATAATAATAATAATATTAATATAAAACATATTATTATTATTATTATTATCCTCTAACACCTTAATTCCCCATGACCATTTGAGGGGTTAAAAACAAACATAGGTCAACAATTACTTCGATATACTACACTGTTAGGAGAGTGGACCCTGCCCGCAGGCTACATCTACAATCTATTATAATTAACCATGGTTTAAAAAAAAATTAAATGCTATTGTTGAAGAAATAAACCAACATATTATGAAGCACAACAACATCTTTAACACTTTGTAAACACCACAATGCAGGGAGAAATCGAACTATACCTGATTTTGAACCGTAGACTACTTTTGCAGCAAGCACCTCCGCCAAACATTTTTAAACTGAAACATAAGGGGAGAGAACATTTCCCCTGAAATATGTTCGCTAAATATTTGGGTTATTGTTAACGTCCTTCATCATGACAATCCATTAAAATTAAGGTCAGGACTCAGTGTTTGCCAGGCTGGGATTGGCCCTTTTGGGAGCAAGTGAAATCCCCAGTGTGCTCCTGGGCATGGTGGGCCACCGAGAATAGCAGGGCTGGGGGTGCTTTTCAGGGAGAAAGGCAGAAAGCAAAAGATAGGGTGCAAGAGTTATGGAAGTGCAGACATACACAGAAGCTGTAGAGTGGGCCCCAAGAATCAGCTCCACTGGTGGGCCCCAAGAATCAACTCCACTGGTGGGCCCCAAGAATCAACTCCACTGGTGGGCCCAAAGAATCAAACTCAACTGGTGGCTCCAAAGAGTCATCTCCACTGGTGGGCCGAAAGAATCAACTGCACAGGTGGGTCCAAAGAATCAACTCCACTGGTGGTCCCAAAGAATCAGTTCCATTGGTGGCCCCAAGAATCAACTCCACTGGTGGGAACCAAGAATCAACTCCACTGGTGGGAACCAAGAATCAACTCCACTGGTGGGAACCAAGAATCAACCCCACTGGTGGGGCCCAAGAATCATCTCCACTGGTGGAGACTCAAGAATCATCTCCACTGGTGAACCCCAAGAATCAACATCACTGGTGGCCCCAAGAATCAACTCCACTGGTGAGAGCAAGAATCAACTCCACTGGTGAGAGCAAGAATCAACTCCACTGGTGAGAGCAAGAATCTACTCCACTGGTGGGACCAAGAATCAACTCCACTGGTGGAGCCCTAAGAATCAACTCCACTGGTGGCGCCCAAAGAATCAACTCCACTGGTGGCTCCAAGAATCATCTCCACTGGTGGACCCCAGAATCAACACCACTGGTGGGCCCCAATTATCAACTTCTATAACTACTTGTATGTTCTCAGGATGCGCAATCTGATAAAAAAAAAACATGGCAGAGCAGACAGCCATTGGTTCTCTACCCCACCAATTAGTCCTGTAGACTGCAGGCTGCTTTAGACTTGCAGCCTACAAGACATCATGGGAGCATCCAGGGGATCGGGGAAATGTATGGTTAGAGGTATGGCCTGATACGATGTAATATTTGGACGTGGGTAGAGGCTTGGCCTCTTGAGATGTCATGTGCTTGGGTAGGGCCCAGTCCATTGCTTTGCCCTGGGGTCCATCGTCATGTTATAATGGGCCTGAGTGGGACCAGTGTCCATTTTCTTTGGTTAGCTGCAGTTTTTATTGGCACCATTATGAAGTGCGTACGACTTATTACACTACTGGGGAAGCAGGGTGACCAAAAGAACCACAAACCTCAAACTAACGGCTAGCACCCAGCTACTGGTCAATGTCTGAGCTCCCTCCATACTCCCTTCCTAAGATTATGATGTACGTCAAATGTTGGGAAGGGGTTAAAGGGGTTGTCTCACTACATTGATTCATCTTACCTCAGTTCTGTTTTCTTGGTTTCATTATGATATCAGGGGCGTGTTTACTGGTTTCTAATAGGCTGCAGTAGAAGCCAGGTCTGTAACTATAGCAACCAGTGCTGGCAGCCTATCAGGAGAGATCAGGAGAGATAGAACAGGTCTGTAGCTATAGCAACCAGTGCTGGCAGCCTATCAGGAGAGATTGAACAGGTCTGTAGCTATAGCAACCAGTGCTGACAGCCTATCAGGAGAGATTGAACAGGTCTGTAGCTATAGCGACCAGTGCTGGCAGCCTATCAGGAGAGATTGAACAGGTCTGTAGCTATAGCAACCAGTGCTGACAGCCTATCAGGAGAGATTGAACAGGTCTGTAGCTATAGCAACCAGTGCTGGCAGCCTATCATGAGAGAGTAAACAGGTCTGTAGCTATAGCAACCAGTGCTGGCAGCCTATCAGGAGAGATCAAACAGGTCTGTAGCTATAGCAACCAGTGCTGGCAGCCTATCAGGAGAGATCAAACAGGTCTGTAACTTTAGCAACCAGTGCTGACAGCCTATCAGGAGAGATTGAACAGGTCGGTAGCTATAGCAACCAGTGCTGACAGCCTATCAGGAGAGATGGAACAGGTCTGTAGCTATAGCAGTCAGTGCTGGCAGCCTATCAGGATAGATCAAACAGGTCTGTAGCTATAGTGACCAATACTGGCAGTCTATCAGGAGAGATCAAACAGGTCTGTAGCTATAGCGACCTGAGGAGCTGATGCAGCCCATACAAGAGGGGATATCTAGGAATAGGTAGGACACTGTTAATGGACACATATTGCAAAGTGACTTGTTTTTGCAAGATCTTTAACATAAAAAGCAGCAATCCCTGTAGTGAGACAACCCCTTTAAGAAAACTGCTTTCCACATGTTCTGTTATGCACAGTCTATATAAATTCATATTAAGGTCAGAGCACATAATTGAGCCGCATTATAACCCGTGCATTATAATCGGTGGGTATTTGACAGGTATGTAATTTTCACGGAAACTGAGATTTTAGGTAGCTTATCTCATAGAAAGATGACAACACGGGTACAAGGCAATGCATGAATGATATTGCCGGCAATCACTTCCACTGCAGACCCCTGCTGTTCATCACCAGAAATGCAAAATAATTACCTTATGAGCAGCCACAAAGTGAAGCCATGTCATGTTGATATAAATATTCAATTCCGTCTTATCTTATACCTTAGACTGTACTGCGACGCCACATGCTGCCTCGTTCCGTACCTCGCCATTCTGCTTTGGAAAAAAATAGGTGGAAACTGAAGTGGGTCGCGTGCTATAAAGTAACTGTCAAACCAGTAGATCAATGTAAAACCACTATAAGGTTCGTAAAATAGGCCGGCTTTCTTCCAAAGACAGCGCCTCCTCTGTCCACAGGTTGTGTGTGGCACTGCGGCTCAATCCCATTTACTTCAATGGAGCTAGACTACAACATCAGACACAATCCAGGGATACGTGTGGCACGGTTTCAGGAAGAAAGCAGCCATATTTTTCTAATCCTGAATATCCCTTTTAAAGGGGTTTTGCCACAATCTCATTTCATACCTCCTGCATTCAGCTCTGTGCTCAGAATGGGGGTGTATTTGATTTGCTTGAATTGCAGATCATGTGACCCAGCAGGATGACATCACCAGGCCTTTCCTCTCTCTAGTCAAAGACTGTCTGTCTGTTTATGTACAGAGCTGTGAGCAGCTACAATGTTGCTCAGAGGGAAAGTTTTTGCCTCACAGCACAAGGGTCCTAGGTTCAAATCCCTGCAGGAAGCAAAGCTGTGGAATTTTTTCTCTCTTTATCAATGCACAGACCTGATTAAGGTTTCTTTATTTTATTTATTTACACTAAGGGTATGTTCACACGATGTATAGTACGCGCCGCAGTACATCATGTCTTTTTTGTATCTCGCGCTAATACGTGCATACTCCTGAAATGCGTGGGGGGCGGCGGCCCACCGGTCCCATTGACATTCATTACTTGCGGCCTGTATTAGCCGCGAATAATTGACATGTCACTTATCTCCCCATGTGTACAATACGATCTTATTGTACGCCCGGGAAGAGGAGACGTAATCCATAGTTCTCTATGAGAGCTATGGATTACCGTAATTTCCGCGCGCATCTATGCGCAAATATGCGGCAAAATGTGTGCCAAAATTACGCCATGTGAACATACACTAATTACTAAGGAGTACAGAGGACAGAAGTAGACTGACAGCACCTGGGGTAACACTCAATAGCTGCCTGAGATTAGAGGTGATGTCTGAGCATGTGCGACCAGGACTGATGAGCTCTCAGCCCTGGTCGTATCCCCTGGAGAGAGCTGTAAACAAGGTAAAAAAAAGGGGCACTAAAAAAAAACGGTCAAAATTTTTTAAAAATTGAATTGGAAATGCTTTAAAATTTAGTTTTAAAGCTTCCCACGTCAATTTGACGTTGTGGCAAAACCCTTTTAAAGTTATGCTATGCAAATCTGCAACTTTTTGTTGCAAAATTGCATAGAAGTCGCCAGGGTTCAGGCTTGCAAACATCTCAAATGTCCTATGAATTGTAACATCAATGGGAAGATGGGAGTTGTAATAATCCATGATATTCCTACGATCTTAACACAGCTGCACTCATGCAGCTCGGTTGTGTTCAGAACTCCCTAAAAAAGAAAAGAGAGAACTGGGTTTGGGCCAGATTTTTTTTCGGGACTCCCATAAAAATGAAAGGAGAAAAATGCCGCGCATTGGGGGTATTTGGCTCCCATAAAAATGAACCGAGGAACTGGTAGCGCTCGATTATTCAAAATCCCCCAGAAATGAATTGGGGAGAACTGCCGTGCGCTCGGCTGTTTCAGGGATCCCCTAAAATGAAGAGGAATGCCCCATGCCTTGGTTATCCCGCTCCCCCTAAAAAATGAACCGAGAGAACTGCGCGTGCACTTGGATGTATTCAGGACTCCATAAATAACCCAGAGAACTGCCGTGCCCCGGGGGTATTAGGACCCATAAAAATGAACCGAGAGAACTGCCTGCCCGGATGTATTAGGGGCTCCCAAAAAAATGAACCGAAGAACTGCGGTTTCCTTGGTTATTTAGGATCCTAAAAAAAAACCGAGGAATGCCTGCCTGGTGTATTCAGGGGCTCCAAAAATGAAGGAGGAACTGGGTTGCGCTCGCTTTTACTCAGGAAAATCCCATAAAAAATAAGGGAGAACTTTCCTGGCCCGGTGTATTCGAAAACCCCTAAAAATTAATGCAGGAAAAGCCGGCCTCGGTGTATTCAGGACTCCCAAAAATAAAGGAGAGAAATGCTGTGCGCTCGGGTTATCAGAACTCCCATACTGAATGAATGGAGAGAACTGCGCATGCGCTTGGCTGTATTCCGAACTCCCATAGAAATGAATGGAGAGAACTGCACAAGCGCAGCCATCACCCCGTTCTCTGGCTTAAGAACTCAAATTGTGAGATGTAAAATCCCCTTTATTACATTCTTATGATTATAATTAATTGAATAAACCATGTAGCAAGCTCATACCGTCTATTAATTGTGAACTGGTTCAGCTCCCAAGAGCAGATTTCAGGGACTGCAGTCACTAAGACGGTGCTCAAGTGGTAAAGGACTGAACCCAAGGATGACCAAAGCCTATAGAGGATTTTATAAACATAGTTGGCATTTATACACCTTATATTAGTGTAGGCATTACGCCATGCCCATTAACATCAATAGCCAAAAGGTGAATCGCACAGAGATGCTGGATCCTCTAGAAACAGAGCGACGTATCCTTTGCATCCGGTCCCCTAATACGTTTTTCTAAATCAGACAACTCTTTTTACCAAAAAAGTTGGGTTTTCTCTGCTATATTGCCTAATGTCACTAAATCAGTTAATCAGTAACTTGTTTTGATTTTGCTTAGAAAAAATCCCAATCAAACTACTGTGCTGCGCTACTACAGCTCTTTAGGGGTACAGATCCTCACTGAAGAGGACCAGCTGAGGGTATGTAGTCTCAAAGGCAATGCACCATGGGAAAAAAGTATGCATATTATCGCTGTTTCAGTTGGAAAAAAAAAAATTTTCCTAGTGCCCCCTATAGGTGTCCTTAAAGCTTTGTCTTCCCTTAAAGGGGGTTTTCCACTACATCAATTTATCTACCCAGTCCTTTTTCCCCGTTTCATTTTTTTAATTCAGGGGGGTTTATGGCTTCTGTACGCAGTGATGAAATGCTGGGGGCCCAGGTTGTAGCTATAGCGACCAGCACGGCAGCCCATCGGAGAGATAACGGGCTGTAGCTATGCAACCCGTGCTGGAACCTATCGGAAAAATAAAAGTCTGTAGCTATAGAACCGCCTGGAGCCTAGGGGGAGATCACAAGTCTGAGCATAGAAACCCGTGCTGGAGCCCACGGAGAGATAAACAGGGCTGTAGCTTTAAAAAACAGGCTGGAAACCCTTTAGGGAGAAAAAGGTCTGTACTATGGCCGAGGAGTGATGCAGCCCAAAAAAAGGGAAAATTTGGAATAGGTAGGGCCTGTTAAAAAGGGCACATATTGCAAAGTGACTTGTTTTTACAAAATTTTTTACTAAAAAACAACTCCCCGTGTGAGACAAAACCCCTTTAAAAGAGAATTTTAAAACGTGATTCGGTATTTAAATAGCCCGGGCCTTTTGGCCATGATCCCAAATTGTGTCAAGGTGCTTTTATGGGTCAAATATTGACTTATAGGGTAGCTACCTACCGTGGGTGCTAGCCAGTTTTCTTACTTCTGGAGGAGAACTAATTCACACACATCCTTCATCAGGTCAAGGGCCACTCACAATGGAAGATAAATATGTTGAACATGTAGGAGTAATGTCAGGTCTGCCTATAGCAGGGGCAATGTCACAGAGATGAGGATATCCCATAGCTAATGAGACCATAAGAATGATGACAATAGTAGGAGAGGTGTATGTTGATTATGTAGGAGGCAGTGACCTCTTCATTCATGAGCTAATAAGAGTAAAGTCAAGTCTACCTATACCTGGGGCTGTTTCATAACATAGGCGAGGATATCCCATATCTAATGAGACCATAGGAATGATGAAAACAGTAGGAGAAGTGTATGTTGATTATGTAGGAGGCAGTGACCTTTCCACTCATTAACTTATAAGAGTTATGTCAGCTCTATCTATAACAAAGGCAGTGTCATAACATAGGTGAGGATATCCCATAGCTAATGAGAACATAGGAATGATGACAACAGTAGGAGTGGTGCATGTTGATTATGTAGGAGGCAGCGACCTTTCCACTCATGAGCCCAAGTGAGGACATCCCATATCTGATGAGGACATTGGAATCATGACAACCACAGGAGAGTTGTATGTTTATCATGTAGCAGGCAGTGACCTCTTCATTCATGAGCTAATAAGAGTAAAGTCAAGTCTACCTATACCTGGGGCTGTTTCATAACATAGGCGAGGATATCCCATAGCTAATGAGACCATAGGAATGATGACAACAGTAGTAGAAGTGTATGTTGATTATGTAGGAGGCAGTGACCTTTCCACTCATGAGCTTATAACAGTTATCTTAAGGCTACCTATAACATGGGTAGTGTCATAACATATATTAGGACATTTAATAGCTAATGAGACCATAGGAATAATGACAACAGTGGAGAGGTGTATGTTGATTATGCAGGAGGCAGTGACCTTTCCACTCATGCTTATAACAGTTATCTTAAGGCTACCTATAACAGAAGAACTGGCATAACATAGATTAGGACATCCCATAGCTAATGAGACCATAGGAATGACGACAACAGTAGAGGAAGTGTATGTTGATCTTGTAAGAGACAGTGACTTGTCCACTTTTGTGACACTAACAGAATTACATGAAATAGAATTGGAGTCACAGCAAGTATAGTTTAACATCCTGTAGTTAATGAGAATATAGAAATAATGGCAACATCAGAAAAAGTGTATGTTGGTCTTGAAGGAGGCAGTGACCATTCTACTTCTATGATACTACAGAGTGCATGGCTACAAATGACAGAGGCAGTGTCTTGAGTAGCTGAATGAGCAATCTATAGTCAGTAAGTAACCAATAAGTTAATGGGAATTACGACTTAAGAAAAGGAACGTGTTGATCTTGCTGCAAGCAGTGAATTTTATTGTACAACAAAAATCTGTATATGGTTATTGTGACTCGCTCTACTCATCATCTTATACCCAGGGCTGTTCCTGGGTAAAGGAGTGCACTGGGCCCTGCCCAAGTACATGACATTTCACCAGGCTTTGCCTCTAACAACCCCCAAGCACATAGTCATGCCCAGCTTCTTCAGCAGACTAATATCAACATAAGGGTATGTTCACACTGCTGATTTTTCAGGGTCCAAATCAGCTTCAAATATTCATCTGAAAACTGCCTCATATGCAGCAGTTTTCAGACAAGGATTTGATGCGGTTTTTTAGCGCTGCTTTTTACTGAAACACCAATAAAATTACTTGCCAGGGCAGTTTTTGGACACAGATCTGCATCCAAAACAGTGTCAGAAATGCGCCACACTTATGGATAAGGTTTTGAATCTCTCCGTTGAATCTTATGGGCATTTTACTTGTGGAAAACACCTGAAGAATTTACTCTCCTACTGTTGTCATAGTTCCTATAGTCTCATTAGCTATGGGATATCCTCACCTATGTTATGACACTCACCCTGTTATAGCTATAGCTGACATTACTCTTATTAGCTCAAGAGTGGAAAGATCACTGCCTACTACATAATCAACATACACCACTCCTACTGTTATCATTCCTGTACTCTCATTAGCTATGGGATATCCTCACCTATGTTATGACACTGCCCCTGTTATAGATAGAGCTGACATTACTTTTATTAGCTCATAAGTGGAAAAGTCACTGCCTCCTACATAATCAACATACACCTCTCCTACTGTTGTCATCATTCCTATGGTCTCATTAGCTATGGGATATCCTCACCTATGTTATGACACTGACCCTGTTATAGATAGACCTGACATAACTGTTATAAGCTCATGAGTGGAAAGAACACTGCCTCCTACATAATCAACATACACCACTCCTACTGTTATCATTCCTGTACTCTCATTAGCTATGGGATATCCTCACCTATGTTATGACACTGCCCCTGTTATAGGTATAGCTGACATTACTCTTATTAGCGCAAGAGTGGAAAGGTCACTGCCTCCTACATAATCAACATACGCCTCTCCTACTGTTGTCATCATTCCTATGGTCTCAATAGCTAAGGGATACCCTCACCTTTGTTATGACACTGCCAGTGTTATAGGTAGAGCTGACATTACTCTTATTAGCTCAAGAGTGGAAAGGTCACTGCCTCCTACATAATCAACACACACCTCTCCTACTGTTATCATTCCTGTACTCTCATTAGCTATGGGATATCCTCACCTATGTTAGAACTACTGACCTGTTATAGATAGAGCTGACATAACTTTTATTAGCTCATAAGTGGAAAAGTCACTGTCTCCTACATAATCAACATACACCTTTCCCACTGTTGTCATCATTCCTATGGTCTCATTAGCTATGGGATATCCTCACCTATGTTATGACACTGCCCCTGTTATAGCTATAGCTGACATTACTCTTATTAGCGCAAGAGTGGAAAGGTCACTGCCTCCTACATAATCAACATACACCTTTCCCACTGTTGTCATCATTCCTATGGTCTCATTAGCTATGGGATATCCTCACCTATGTTATGACACTGACCCTGTTATAGGTAGAGCTGACATTACTCTTATTAGCTCATGAGTGGAAAAGTCACTGCCTCCTACACAATCAACATACGCCTCTCCTACTGTTATCATTCTTTTTTAGCTATGGGATACGGGATCAGTGAACATACCCTAACAGTGGTGTTACTAGGTTCTAAATAGATATTTATATCATATATATTATTCTATATGAATATAAGTAAATACAAACTTGGGTAGGTAGGTAAGGCCCCAGATGGGTATGTAGGCAAGGCCTAGTTAGGAGCCAAGGTCATGTCTCCATCCTTAACAGAGGATCTATCAGTCAAGAAAGGCTATAAGACTAATTGGCAGGCCAGGGAGGATGCACAAACCGTTAAAGAGGCAACACCAAATGAGGGTTCCCGCGAAATATCTCCTACTGTCCAAGGCCCCTTTGCTTCTGGGGCCCCCAGGCAACTTCCTAGTATGCCCAATGGATAAGGCAACCTTGTTGGAGCCATTTCTATTGCTTTTACTGTATACAGTTATGAGATTGCTGAAAGCAATGAAAGTAGCGGACAACCCAGTAAAATCACTATGGTGGGGTATACTAGATATAAAGCTAGACTGAACAACAAAATAAACTTCTATCACTCCAGGGCATACAATATCATTGGAGCCCCTTTAAGGTGTATAGGACTATGGAACCAATATGATCAGAGACTCTTATCAGCACCGGTTTACAGACTAAGCATTAGCCTATGCACATTAGTCTGTGTACCATGCCCAAGACATTTATTATGGCTCTGGACTTGCTATTGTCTGCTACTTCCCAAACCCACTTAGTAAGACCACTTATCACTCTGCGGATGGCATTGCAGGACCCATGCAGAGAGGAAAGCCGGCTTTCCTCTCCTTATATACAGACAGCTGTCTCCATGGCACTCTCCTCTGGCGGCTCTGTTGGCAACGTTGGAGTTGCCACTTGGTCTGTTGTGTGGTTACACTCCTGACGAGCTGTCACTGCTGCTTTCTCTCATGTCGTTTGTCATCTCCCACTGATTTACCTCCGATTCACAGGAATTTGCATGTTAGAAAATTACTGGACAAAATCCTG
Source organism: Phyllomedusa bahiana (assembly GCA_025379985.1). Taxonomy (NCBI): domain Eukaryota; kingdom Metazoa; phylum Chordata; class Amphibia; order Anura; family Hylidae; genus Phyllomedusa; species Phyllomedusa bahiana. The sequence goes on from JAODAL010041939.1 coordinate 21,415, forward strand.
CTCAATCCCTAATGAGATCCTACCCGGTAGGGGGGCTGCCGAGGACCCTGTAATGTGCAAATGCTGACTCCTCGTCGCTTTAGTTGAGAATATATTTTTTGTTGTATCTAACAATTAAATATTAGAGATTAAGTAAAAAAAATAAAAAATTTGAGTGGCACATATTGACCCCATTTTGTCACTTGTACAAGTCATTACATTAAAGCTTCATTTTTTTTTTATTTTTTTTTTACAGCTCAATTAGTTTATAAAATTAATGTTTTCCATGCAGGAGGGCTGACAAATTTCCCTCTGGGAGAGAAGAGGTTACCTAAGAAGAAGGTATTTATTATTGTCATTAATAATAATATTAGGGTTTTTTTTAAGGTTTTTTATTACTTTTTATCTTTATTAGTATTTTTTAACTATTTTATTTTTATATTTTTGCCTTATTTTATTTTTATTCATTAATTTATTTTTCTTTTTTTCTCTTTATTAGTATTTTATTCTGATTTTTTACTTTTATTATTTTATTTTTATATTTTTGCCTTATTTTATTTTATTTATTAATTTTATTTTTCTTTTTTATCTTTTTTAGTATTTTATTCTGATTTTTAACTTTTTACTTTTATTATTTTATTTTTATATTTTTGCCTTATTTTATTTTTATTTTTTTAATTTCTTTTTTTTTTATCTTTATTAATATTTTATTCTGATTTTTAACTTTTTTACTTTTATTATTTTATTTTTAGATTTTTTCCTTAATTTTATTTATTAACTTATATTTCATTTTTTCATCTTTATTAATATTTTATTCTGATTTTTAACTTTATTACTTTTATTATTTTATTTTTATATTTTTGCCTTATTTTATTTTTATTCATTATTTATTTTTTTTTTTCCTTTATTAGTATTTTATTCTGATTTTTACTTTTTATTTTATTTTTTATTTTTTTTTGCCTTATTTTTTTTTTATTTTTTAATTTATTTTTTTATCTTTTTGTTTTTTTTCTGTTTTTAACTTTTTACTTTTTTTTTATTTTTATTTTTTTGTTTAAATTTTTTTTTTAATTTAATAAATTTATTTTTCTTTTTTTTCTTTATTATATTTTATTTGATTTTTAACTTTTTACTTCTATTATTTTGACATTTTTGCCTCATTTTACTTTTATTTACTAATTTATTTTTCATTTTTTATCTTTATTAATATTTTATTCTGATTTTTAACTTTATTACTTTTATTTTTGCCTTATTTTTGCCTTATTTTTAATTTTATTTATAAATTTATTTTTCATCCTTTATTAGTATTTTATTCAGATTTTTAACTTTTTACTTTTATTATTTTATCTTTATTTTTTATTCGGGTTATTTTGTCTCTCATTCTGGTATTTTTCATCTTCATTAGAATTTAATTCTCATTTCTAATTCCATTTTTAAATATGTTTTAGCTTTTTTTTATTCATATGATTTGATTCCTCATTTTTGCTTTTTTTATCAATAATTTTTTTATTTCATTTTTATTTTTTGCTTCTCTATTTTTACCTTGTTATTATTGTTTTGACATTTTTTTTTTTTTACTATCTGCTTTCAACACTCAGATATTCCATGCTGAAATACCACGTTAAAATTCTCAGGGTTTTTTTTTTTGGTTTTTTATTTAATCGCCATATCAACGCGCATAGAGGTGATGCCTACTGATTAGAGCCATTGTTTGTGCTGTAGCGGCAGTGATGGGGTTAAATTGCTAATAGAGGTTTCATGAGGTCTGGCAGAGCCCACTCCCAAAACCTTCATTGTTCAAAAATTTTTACGCATTTTTGTCAAAAAAAAATTTCAAACCCGAGTGTCGGCTAGAAAAACCCCAAAAATTTATGCAGTGAATAGAATATCTAATTTCTCTGAGGAAATGCTGGGAAAAAAAATTACAGATTTAAGTTAAATTTGTGAGTACAGTTATACACACATCTGACTCGCTCTCTCTCAGGTTTTTAACTTTAGTAGGAGTAATAAAAAATAAGAAAGAAAAATATATCACAAAACCCAAATTATACCTTCTAAGAATTGTTGAAAACATATAAAAGGGTGTTTCACGGAGCCGATACTTTAAAGCCTTCTGAGGTAACAACCCCTTTTTGGAGTGTAATAAACCTTAAAAGCAAGAGTGGTAATCACACAGCTCAAGTCTAAAAGATTGTTCTTTCAGCCCAACTTTTGCCCCAAGAAATTTAAAAAGGGTTTTAGGGGTCAGAGAGAACTTTCTCTATTCTTTTCAGGAATAGCGCCACTCTTGTCAATGGCTGAGTCTGAAACTGCAGCTTTAAACGAATCTAGCCAAAATGCAATACCATACACGGCCTACAGACAAGAGTGGCGCTATTTCTGGAAAAAAGGTTTAAAAGGGGTTTTTTCCGATCCATTTCATACCCCCTCCCGCTCTCAGCTCTGGGCTCAGAAGGGGCGGGGTGGGGTGTTTTTAATTTATCATGTACCCGCAGGTTGAATCACCGCCTTTCCTCTCTGTATTTAAAGAAGGTTGTTTTTTGTAAAGCATTGTGGTACTGGAGGGAAGTTTTTTGCCTCACACACAAGGGTCCCCAGGGTTGAATCCCCCCCCGGAACCAACCTTGGAAATTTTTTTCTCTTTATCAATGCAAGACCGATTGAGGGTTTTTTTTTTATTTATTTTCATGTTTACTTTACTAAGGGGCCCCGAGGCGGGGGTAGAATGACGCACCTGGGGTTTTAAAACTCAGTAGCTGCCTGAGAGGGAGGTGATTCTGGCATGTGCGCCGGGTGGGAGCTCTCACCCGGGTCGTTCCCTGGAATAGCGGGAAAAAAAAGGTATTTAAATGAGCAGTTAAAACAAAAACGGTCAAAATTTTTAATAGTAATAATGGTGAAAAAATTTTTGTTATTCTTTGCAATTTCCCCACTAAATTTACTTTGTGGCAAAACCCTTTAAACATACTTATTTTAAAAGGCAATTCCCGATTTTTTTTTCTTTTCTCTCATTAAAATTTCTTAGGTACCAGTGGCCAAGAATTTTTTACCGAGTGAAAACAGGATTTTCACTGCTGCCACTGATCATGTACCATAGTTGTGTGATCTGGAAAATGAATCTCTCTATTCAGGTTTAAATTAAAAGGGAAATTTAGAGAGAGACGACTTTCCGTCAGTATCAACAGCCATGTCTATCAGTAATCCGGAGCAGGTCATGGACCCCAACAAAAAATTTTTTGCATCAGCAGAAATCTTTTATTCAGCTGCAGGTAAGCAAATTAAGGCACTGCAATGACTATTTTTCTGGACACAGGATGCAAGAATTTTTCCCCCTGCAGCTGAATACAGGATTTTCATGTGTACAGTCATTGACCCCGGGACTCTGAAAAGCTGAAACACATCCCCGTGTGTGAAAAAAAAACATCCCCCAAGCTGTAAGGACTGGGTATCCCCAAAAAATTAAAACCCTGTTTCCAAAGAATTTCACAAGAAAAACCAAAATAGAGAATACTAGAATTAAAAAAAATGCTTTTAATAATACTCACTTAAAAACAAATACTACACCTAACTACCCCACACTAACTTAATACACAAGAAAAAAACCCATCCTAAAGACCCCTTTCCTACCAAAAAAGGGGGAAAACCCGTCCCAAAAAGGCGAACCCCCCCCAGGAAAACCCTTTCCTAATTATATAGGCCCATTTCTAAGCCCTAATAAATTTTTTTGGGCCAAAAAAAAAACAGGGCGCAAATGTACAGTTAAAAGTACGGATAAAAAAAGGTATTTTTACGTATCCCAAAAATATTAAGAGTTAAATACCTTCATAAAAAAAATTTTTATGTACCCCTTTAGATACACCCCACCAAACGCGTTTCCTCCAATTAATATTTTGGAAATTCCCTCAGGGCCACTTTACACGGAGGGGACAAAATTTTTTAAAATGAAAAAAATTCAGGTACAAAAGATATCAAGCACCATAATTGGGATGGTTTTTTTCTAATAAAACTTTCAAAACAGCGCCCTTTCAAGGGAAAATTATACATCCCCCGCCCGTTGATGGTTCAAGGGGGGTGATTTTGCCCCTGGTAAACCTGTGGTAGGAAGGACAAAAAACACCCTGTTTTACTCCCTTTAAATAGTCTGCCCCTGATTGAAAATAACGCTCGCGCCAAAAACCTTTGCCGGGGGAGCTTGCGCCTCGATAATTTTCCCGGGCCCCCGGGCCGGGGGCAGCGTACAGTGGGCCCGCGCCAAACCCAAAAACATGTGCGCATGTGCCCTAGAAAAGCAGCGCGTTTTGGGATCCCGTACCTATATCGAATGGCAGTAGTCGCCGGCCCCATTAAATGGACAGCGCAGGGAGAGTCCAGTTAATACCTCTAGCTGTTAGGATAGACATCGTACAGTCCCAAAAAGGGTATACATTTAGGTCTAGGTACTGAAAAAATGCCGGGGACACCCCGATATATCGCATTCCCCCTAACAATTTTTTATATAAAGTAAAGGGGACTCCACTATAATTGAAGACAAGAAACCCGACACCCGGTATAATTTTGGGGAGGAAAAAACAAAAAAAAAGAAATATATTAAATTTTAAAAATTTAAAAAAATAATTTTGCATGGGACAAAATTATTATGACATAAATTTAAAAAAAAAAAAAAATAAACATGAATTTAAAGATATATCCAATTTTAACAGGATGAATTTAAAAGGTAAAAAATGAAAAGGGTTCTTTTAAAACCCCCTTGGGTTTCGAGTTTTTTAAATTGGGGGGACCAAAAGGTCTCCCTCCCGCAAGATTTTCCTTTCATTTGGCGCCAAGGGACGGGGTTTGGGGCAACCAAATTCAAGTTTCAGAATAAAGGCGTTTTTTTGATACTCCCAAATTTGTCTACACCAAGGGACGTGCTAATGTTTTATCTCTAACATGGGCCTCGCCTTTTATCTAGAAACCCCCCCTAAGGGGGTTTTCCCCTTGGGTTTTTCCTTTAATTAAATTTTGGGCGGGGGGTTCGGGGGGTGGGGGTCAGGGGGGGCCCCAGGGGTTTTATTTTTCCCGGGGGGCCCAAAAATTTAACCCGTTTCATGGGGGAAAATTTTTTTTACCGGCCTTTTTGGGGGAAAAATCGGGGCCCATTTTAACAAATACGTGCGAAAAAAAGAAAAAAAAAAACTTGTATTTGGAAAAAAATAAATAGGCTGAGGAATAACTTTGGTAAGTTACAAATAAAAAGGGCAAAAAATAAATATTAAAAATTAAACAAACCCCCCCAAATCTTTTTTTCCCCCAAAATAAAAATATTAATAACCCCCTTTCAAAAGTTTTCCAAAATTTTTAAATTTTTTAAAAAAAAAATTTAAATTTTTTAAAAAAACAATTTTTCCCTTTACCCCAAATAAATATTAAAAAAAATTATACAAATTTAAAATTTCCCCCCCAAAAATAAATATTTAAAAAAACCCCCCAAATAAATTTTTAAAAAAAATAAATATATTTAAAACAATACATCCCCCCAAATTTAAAAAAAATTTTAAAAGTTTTCCACAATAAATATTAATTTTAAAAACCCCCCCCCCCATAAAAATTATTTCAAAAAAAAAAAAAAAACAAAAAAAATTTTTTCCCCCCCATTAACCCCAATTTTTTTAAAACCCCAACCCAAAATTCCCCCCAAAATTTACCCCCCAACCTAAAATATTTTTACCAAAATAAATATTTAATTTACAAAACCCCCCCACCCCAATGGTTTAAAGGCCAAAGATTAATTTAAAAACCCCCCCCCCCCGTTTATTTTAAAAATAATTTAATTTTCCCCCCCCAAAAAAATTTTATTCCTTTGGGGAAAAAATAACCCCTTTAAATTGTTAAAAAAAATTAAATGTTTTAAAAGGAAAAAAATATATTTTCAAAAGTTATTATTTAAAAAAAATCTCCCTTTAAAACCCCAAAAAAATTTATTTAAAAAAACAAAAATTAATTTCAAAAAAAATCCTTACACCCCAAAAAAAATAGATCTCAAAAAACTAAATTTAACAAAACCCCCACCCAAAATTTTTCTTTTTACCACCCCTGACCACTTTAAAAAAATTTTTACATTTCACCCCAAAAACCCTTTTTTTCACAAAAATTCTTATTTCCCAAAAATAAAATTTTTTAAAAAATAAAATAATTCCCCAAAACCAAACTTTATTTTCCCAAAACACCCCCATGTTTTTTGGAAAACCCCTTTAAATTGGGAAATTTTTAAAAACCCCCCAAAATTTATTTTCCCCACCCCCCAAAAATCAATATTTTCCCCCCCCCCCACAAAAAAATTATTCCCCCAAAAAAAAAATTAAAATTTAAAAAATAATTTCTTCCAAAACCCAACTCATAATTTTTCCCCCCAAAAAATAAAATATTTTAAATAAAATCCATTACCAAAACCAAATATCCCCTACCACAAACCCCCCCAAAAAACTATTTTTCAAAAATACAATATCTTATAAAAATACCCTTTACCCCCAAAAATAAACCCCCCCCCACATTTTCAAAATTAACATATTTCCCCCTACCCCTAAATATTTCACCCAAAATAAAATTTCTTTCCCCAAAAAAAAAATATTTTAAAAAAAAATATTCCCCCACCACCCCCAAAAAAATTCCCCTTTAAAAAAAATACAATATTCCCCTTTAAAACCCCCCAAAAAAAATTAAATTTACCCCAAAAAACAAAATTCCCCTTTAAACCCAAAAATACAATTTTTTTTCCAAAATACAATTCCCCTCCCCCCCAATTTCCCAAAAATTTTTATTTAACCCTCACCCCAACTTTCCCCCAAAACCCCCAAAACCCATTCCCCCCCCCACATAAATATTCCCCCCAACTCTTCCCCCCCCCACCTTTAAAAAACCCCCCCACCCCATACAAACCCCTCCCCCAAAACAATATTTCCCCCCCAACAAAATTTCACCCCCCCCCTTTTTCCCCCTCCCCCACACAACTTAAACCCCCCCACCCAATAAAATTTTCCCCCCCCACCACATTCCAATTTCCCCTCCACCCCCATTTCATTTTTCCCCACCCCTACACTTTCCCTCCACCCAATTAAAATTTTCCCCTTAAAAAATTTAAATTTTTCCCCCAAACCCATTTCAAATATCCCCCCCACCGCATAAATATCCCCTCCACCCCCAAAAAACAATTTTCCCCTCCCCCACTTTCCCAAAATCCTCCACCCCCAAAACAATATCCCCCTCCACCCAAAATACAATATCCCCCTCCCCCCAATAAAATTTTCCCCCCCCACCCCATTCAAAATCCCCTTCCCCCCCATAAACAATAATTTTCCCCCCCCCTTTCCTTTTTCCTCCCCCAAAACAAATTCATTTTCCCCCTCCACAAAATACATATCCCCCTCCCCCCCCATTTCCCAAAATCCCCCCCACCCCCATACAATTTTCCCCTCCCCCCCCATACCCCATCCCCCTCCACCCACATTTTCAATATCCCCTCCAAACCCCCTCAATATCCCCCTCCCCCCACATACAATATCCACCTCCACCCATTTTCAAAACCCCCTCCCCCCAAAAAAAAATATTCCCCCCCCAAACCCCCAACAATTTCCCCCCCTCCACCCACATTTCAATATCCCCCTCCAAAACCCCCATACAAAATCCCCCTCCCCCCCCCACCCTACAATATCCCCCTCCACCCACATACCAAAATCCCCCCCCAACCCCATAAAAATCCCCTCCACCCACCCTACAATATTTCCCCCCCCACACCATAAAAATATCCCCCTCCCCCCACATACAATTCCCCTCCCACCCACTTTTTATATCCCCCCCCAAACCAAAAAACAATTTTCCCCTCCCCCCACATAAAAAATCCCCCCCCCACCCCCATACAATATCCCCCCCCCCCCCACATACAATATCCCCCTCCACCCACATACCAAAACCCCCACCACCCCAACAAAATCCCCCTCCCCCCAAAACAATTTTTCCCCTCCAAACCCCACATACAAAATCCCCCTCCACACAAAAATTTTCCCCCCCACCCCCATTCAATTTCCCCCTCCCACACATTCAATTTCCCCCCCCACCCCCAACCCAAATTCCCCCCTCCACCCCCTAAAAATATCCCCCTCCACCCACATACAAAAATCCCCCTCCCCCCAAAACAATTTCCCCTCCAAACCAAAAATACAATTTTCCCCCCCCACCCACTTTCAATATCCCCCCCCAACCCCCCTACAATATCCTCCCCCACCCACTTTCAATTCCCCCTTCCCCCCAGATACAAAATCCCCCCCACGTTTTCCCCCTTTGGGCAAAGCCCTTGCCCCCCTCCTAAAAAAAAACCCAGGGAAGAATGTAAAAGACTAACTTTCCCATCAAAAGGGAAAAAAAGGGACACTTTTAAGTGGCATTATACCTAAAAACACACCACATTGAAACCCCCAATACCAGCTCAGGTATAACTAAAACCACCATATAGGACCCTTTGGGTCAAAAAACCAGACTCAAGGGATAACCCACAAAACCCCCCATATGAGACCACATTGAGGTCGGGCCCAGTCGGGTATAACTATAACACCCACCCTATAGGGACCTTTTAGGGTTTAGGGGCACCGCCCGGGTAAACCTAACAATGCCATATAGAGACCCCTTTGAGGTCAGGGCCCCCAGTTTAGGTTTTAACCTTCAAAAACCCTCCTAAAGAGACCAATTAGAGGGAAGGGCACAAACTTTAGGTTTTTAAACCCCACACACCAAATATAGAGCCCCCCATAAAAGGTCAGCAAAAGCTCAGGTACATCCCCATTACAGTGTATTACAGCACTGATTTAAAATGAAGTAATAAAAACCCTGACTTTTAGGGACTACCGGGGACGTCATATCTGGGAGTCGTTTTTTCTCTTGAGTCCCTTCTTATTCCCTTTTTTTTGCATGTTCCACAACCCCCTTTGGGGCTTTTCCGGCCCAGCTTTAAACCCTGCCCGAAATTACAAAAAATTCTTAGAAACCCCAATTTTTTCCCGCATCTCTTTAAACCCATTCCCACCTCTGTACAAAATTTCCCCGTTGTGGGGAGCGGGTCAAGCCTAAAATTTTGGGGGCCCAGTATCCTAAGGGGTTGGGGGTGGGGAGCGGACTTAACCCTTGGGGATTTTTTGCTACAACTATGGGGTGTGCCCCTCTCAATTATATTACCAAAGGGAGGTGACAAGACCCTAGGTAGGGTAGGCCAAATAGGCAACGGCCCCGTTGTAGGGAAAGGGGGTTTTTTCCCAGTTAGGTAAGCTGAAAGGGAGTTAGGGTCCCCCTTTTTATAGGCTGCAAGCAGTTTGGGAACCCCCTTTAGGTAGTTAAAAGGCAGTTAAAGGGGTTCCATGGAAAAAAAATACAGGCAGTTAAAAACCCCTTTAGGGGTTTGCAGGCAGTTAGGGGTTTCCCTTTCCCGGGGGTATACAGGTAGGTTTTAGGGGGCCCCCTTTTGGGTAGTGTGCAGGGAAAAATCATGCCCCCCCCCCCTTTTTTGCTTTTGTGTAGGTAGTCAGGGGGCCCCCTTTTGTTTTTTTAGGTTGCCGGGGGCCCCCTTTTTAGTCAGGGGCCCCCCCCCGTAGGTTGTCAAGGCGTCCCTTTAGGTTGTCAGGGCCCCCCTTGTAGTCAGGGCCCCCCCTTTAAATCAGGGCCCCCCCTTTTGGGCCCGGGGGGGCCCCCCGTTTGTCAGGGACCCTGTAGTCAGAGCCCCCCCCTTGAGCCAAAGGGGCCCCCCTTTTTTAGCCAGGGCCCCCCCAGTTTCGGGACCACCTGTAAACCAGGGCCCCCCTTGTAGCCCGGGCCCCCCCTTTTTAGCCAGGGACCCCCTTGTAGCCCCGGGCCCCCCCCCCCCCCTTTTAGCCAAAAGGGCCCCCCCTTTTAGGGCCCAAAGGACCCCCTTGTAAACCAGGGACCCCCCCCCTTTTTACCAGGGCCCTTGTTAAACCGGGCCCCCCCTAATTTTAGGGGACCCCCTTTAGTAGGCCCCCCCCCCTTTGTAGAAAGGGGGCCCCCCTTTTTTAGCCAGGGGAAACCCCCCTAGCGGGGCCCCCCCGTAGTCAGAAGGCCCCCCCCCCCTTGGGAGCCAGGGGACCCCCCCTTTTTAACCCGGGACCCCCCTTGTAGGGCCCCCGGGCCCCCCCTTGTTGCCGGGCCCCCCTTGTAGCCCGGGACCCCCCCTTTTAGCCGGGACCCCCCTTGTAAACAAAGGGGAACCCCCTGTAGTCAGAGGGCCCCCCCCCCCCTTGTAGACAGGGCCCCCCTTTTTTAAACCAAAGGGGCCCCCCCTTGTAGCCAGGGCCCCCTTGTAAACCAGGGCCCCCCCCTTTTTAGCCCGGGACCCCCTTGTAGGGCCCGGGAAACCCCCCCTTTTAGCCAAGGAAACCCCCCGTTGGGAAAAAAAACCCCCTTTTAGTCAGAGCCCCCCCTTTTTAGCCGGGGCCCCCTGTAGTCAGGCCCCCCCCTTTTAGCAAAGGGGCCCCCTGTAGTTTTTTAGGGGGGCCCCCCTTTGTTTCAAAGGGGCCCCTTTTAGTCGAGCCCCAAACCTTTTTAGCCCGGGACCCCCCGGGAGTCAGAAACCCCCCCCTTTTGCCAAAGGGGGCCCCCCGTAGTCAGAGCCCCCCTTGTTGTAAAGGGAACCCCCCCGTTTTGTCAGAGCCCCCCTTGTAGCCAAAGGGGCCCCCCGTTTGTCCCGGGCCCCCCCCTTGTAGCCAAGGGGCCCCCTTTAGTCAAAGCCCCCCTTGTAGCAGGGGCCCCCGTAGTTTAAAAAACAAAAAAAAAAAACAAACAACCAGCCCTTACCTTGCTCCCCCCGGCTCCCGCCCTGGACAGCCCCCCGCCCGAGCTCCCCCCCGGCCCCGTACTGCCGCCCTCATAGGCGGGGCGGTAAGTGAGTAAACCCCGCGCCGCCTACTCAGCAGTGGGGGCCGGGCCCGCGGGCGAAGGCCTAAGCTTTTCACCGCCGGGGAGATCAGCGGAGCGCAGCGCTATGGCGCTGTGCTCCGTGACACCCGCGCAGCCCCGGAGTCGGGGCTTAGCCCCCAACCCGGGACGGTCCGGGGCGTCGGGACGCCCCCGGGTGCCAGGGACCGGATGCGCGGGGGGGGCCCGGAGTGACGGCACTGCCCCCGGGGGCCCCCACGGCTGGGGGGGGGGGGGGGGGCCACCAGGGGATTCCCCGGCCCCCCGGGGGCCCATTCCACCCTGCTACTATGTAAGCGGGAGGAGCATGTGCATTGATACACAACCCTTTGTCTTGAAATTTTTGCAAACGTCTGTAATTTATGGAATTTAGGGTTTTTTTACATCCGTAAAACCTTTAAAAATCGGACAGTTTACTCCCTTGCAACTGCCACTTTTTAAAAGGTCCCCATAACCGGGTCTCCAAACATCCAAACAGGGCTTGGGGGCACAAAATGGCTGTGCACCAATCTGTCTTTAATATTTTCTACCCCCCGCCTAAAGGAAAAAGCAGGTACTCCCCCGACATACCCGTGTGACCCGGAAGTGAATCTCTCTATGCAGGTCCAAATATAAATAAATATAAATTACTGGCACTGCAATGTACCTAGAAGCAGTTTCTAATGAACTAAGAAACCAAAATAAAAAATGGTCCTTTAAGCCCTTTCCGACATGTGACAAGCATGTATGTCCCAATGAGAAATTCTATCAATTTCGTATTGTTGGAAGCATACTCTGTTAAAGGACTATTCCAGATTTTATTTTATTTTTCTTTTATCTCATTAGAAATTGCTTCTACTTGCACAGTGGTGCCAAAATGTGCTTTTCCTGCAGTTGAATACAGATTTTTCATGCTGCCCTGGTCATGTACCTCACCTTTACTGCTGAAACACACACGTGGTTGTATGACCAAAAAGGGGTCTCCATGCATTTTTAACGGAGGGTTTAAAGTCAGTCTTATAAGAATTCATAGAGAGACAGACTTCTGTCAGTATCAAAAGCACAGTTTTTAATAGCTAATCAGAGAGCAGGTCATGGGACCCAACAAAGACTGTTGCATCAGCTAGAAATCCTTTATTCAGCTGCAGTTAAGCAAAATTACTGGCACTGCAATATACCTAGAAGCAGTTTCAAATTAACTAAGAAACCAAAAAAAAAAAAATGGTCCTTTAATCCCTTTCCGACATGTGACAAGCATGTATGTCCCAATGAGAAATTCTTAAAATTTTTTTATCATTGGGAAACTCTCTGTTTAAAGGGGCCATTCCAGATTTTATTTTATTCTTTTTTATCTAATTTAAAAATTTCCTTTTAGGTGCACAGTGGTGCCAAATTTTGCTTACCTGCAGCTAATAAGGGTTTTTCATGGGCACTGGGGCATGTGACCTGCGCTCTAAGTTGCTGAAACACACAGCGTGGTGATGTGACTGGAAATTAATCTCTCTATGCATTTCTAAGGGAGGGTCAAAGTCAGTCTTATAGGAATGTATAGAGAGACAAACACGTTCATCAGCCAATCAAGGGGCATTTATGTGACTGTTGCAAACAGCCCCAAAAACCGTTTTTCACTGCGTAATCAAAATTACTACCTGCAATTTTACCTAGAAGCATTTCTAATGAAATAAAAACCAAAATGTCCTTTAAACCCTTTTTCCACATTGACAAGCTTATGTCCCCAATGTAAAAATTCTATAAATTTGGTATCGTTGGATTACAAGACCACAGAATTACTTTCATTTTATCTTTTTTTAAACAGCGTTTTCCTATAAAAGACAAAACCTAAAATACAATGGAGCAATTGTGTTTTTTTCCCATTCCATTCCACTTTGGGATGAGTGGGGGGGTTCATGCACATTATATGGTACATCAAATGGTACCTTTATACATTACAAATCAACACACAAAATACAAGCAGAAAAAAACAGTTATGGCTATTAAAAATCAGGTTCATTGGAACCTGTATGAAAAAAACGGATCTCGCTTTATAGATCTTGGAGCAGGAGCGTCAAACTTTTTTTCTGTGAGGGCCATATCAGCATTATGGAGCCCTCATATGGCTGTTAGAAGGTGGCTAGGATGCCTAGGTTGGGCTGTCAAGAACTATGCCACTGCCTGTACGTTGCTGAACAAAAGGGGTATGGGTGCAAAAAGCTACGACTAAAAGAGGCGACTACTCCGTTGAGGGTGCCCCCCCAACCTTACCAACCTGGTTGTGTCTTCCAGAAGAAGTGGAGAACTGGTCGTTCTGCGTCCGGACCTTGTCCATCCCTGCTCATTGTGTCTAAGTTCTTGCAGGCCATAAAAAGTGACCTGTGGATAGATAAGTTGTGTTTCAAGGGCAATCTACATGCTGATGCAGCCTTCAGCAGAGGCGTAACATACAGCTCTTGGGCCCCAGTCAAAACCCTTAGGGACCCCCACCTAACTTGTCCCACCTTAATACTGGGTTTTCCTATGTTATAGAGGGCCCTTTGTGCCCCCACAGACGCCAGGGCCCGGGCAGCGACTCTAGCTTGAAACCCCATAGCATCCGTGACCTTCATAAATATAATACTTTAAAACACCCTTGTCAAAATGATTCTTTTTAAAAAGGGGGCTTTATCAGAATCACTATTCATAGACAAGTGATTATGTCTGGTAAAAAGGGTCCCCGCTTTGGAACTACCTATAATCATGAGAACAGGGGGTTTCCCTGTTTTCCCTGTTTTAAAGGCAGGAGGGCCCTCCACAAACTACGGGACTTTCCATGTTCCCTGTTTGAATGAGGCAGGAGGCCTGCTCCATCAAATCTATGGGACTTTCCATGTTCCCTGTTTGAATGAGGCAGGAGGCCTGCTCCGTCAAATCTATGGGACTTTCCTTTCCCTGTTTTAAAGAAACAGGGGGGGCTCCGCAAAATCTATGGGACTTTCCATGTTCCCTGTTTGAATGAGGCAGGAGGCCTGCTCCGTCAAATCTAGGGGCTTTACCCTTTT
>JAODAL010041940.1:0-35356 GCA_025379985.1 Phyllomedusa bahiana
TCTTCCACAGATTACCCCGTTTCCCGGTACAGGCTGTGGTCTGTTCTACAGATTCAGGGTCACTGTATGTAATTCACTAAACTGCCTGTTATTGCATTCAAAATAAATAAGAGCAGTACAGGACATGTAATACCACACTGTGCTGTAGAGAGGCGCTATAGACTGCCAATCACTGCGTGCACTTCACTAATACATGTAAGAGCAGTACAGGACATGTAATACCACACTGTGCTTTTAAGAGGCGCTATAGACCAGCAATCACTGCAGCACCTCACTAATACATGTAAAAGAGCAGTACAGGACATGTAGTTCCGCACTGTACTGATAGAGGCGCTATAGACACCAATCACTTGCATACCTCACTATTACATGTAAGAGTAGAACAGGACATGTAGTACCGGGCACTGTACTGTAGAGAGGCGCTATAGACCAATCACTGCATGCCCCTCACTAATACATGTAGAGCAGTATAGGAATGTAGTACCGCACTGTACTGTAGGGGAGGCGCTATAGACCCCAATCACTGCCTGCCCCTCACTAATACATGTAAGAGCATAAGGAAAATGTATACCGCACTATACTGTAGAGAGGCGATATAGACCCCAATCACTGCATCATCTCACTAATACATGTAAGAGCAGTAAAAGGACAGGGTTATACCGCACTGTACTGAAAGAGGTGCTATAAAACCACCAATCACTGCATGCACCTCACTAATACATGTAAAAAGCATTACAGGACATGTAGCACCGCACTGTACTGCGGGAGAGGCCTATAGGCCCCCAAAATCACTGCAACAACTTCACTAATACATGTAAGAGCAGTACAAGACATGTAGAAACCGCACTGTACTGTAGAGAGGCGCTATAGACCCCAAATCACGCATGCACCTCACTAATAATAAAAAAAAAAAAAAAAAAAAAAAAAAAAAAAAAAAAAAAAAAAAAATTTTTTTTTTTTTTTTTTTTTTTTTTTTTTTTTTTTGCCCCTCAAAAAATCAGAAGAGCATACAGGACATTAGTACCCACTTACTGGAGAGGCCTAAGACCCCAATACTGCTGCACCCACTAATACATGTAAGGGAGTACAGGACAGTAGTACCGCACTTACTGTAGAGAGGGCTTTTAAAACCTCGCAACCCCCTTACATGAAAACATACAGGACATGTATACCACTGTACGTAGAGAGGGGATTAACCACCAATCATCATGCAAACTAATACATGTAAGAGCTACAGGACATGTAGTACTGCACTGTACTGTAGAGAGGCGCTATAGACCACCAAAATACTGCAGCACCTCACAATACATGTAAAAAAAGGAAATGTATACCGCACTGTCTGGGGAAAAGGGCCTATAACCCCCAAATCACTGCATGCACCTCACAATACATGAAAGAGCATACGGGACATGTATAGGGGCACTTTACTGACAGAGGGGGGCTAAACACCCCCAAAATCACTGCATGCACCTCACTAATACATGTAAGAGCGTACGGACATTAGTACTGACTTTACGTAAGAGGTGCTATAACCCTCCAATCACTCATGCCCCAAACTAATCATGTAAAGAGTACAGGACATTTAGCCCGCACGTACGTAGAGGGGCGCTATAGACCCCCAATCACGCATGCACCCACTAAACAGTTAGGGCGTACAGGACATTAGTACCGCACTGTACGTAGAGAGGCCTATAGACCGCCAATCACTGCATGCACCCACTAAACAGGGAAGAGCAGCCAGGGAAGTATTACCCCATTTTAACTGTAGGGAGGCGCTATAGACCCCAATCACTGCATGCGCCTCACTAATACATGTAAGAGTAGAGGACATGATACCGCACTGTCTGTGAGGGGGCGCTTAAAAACCACCAATCACGCATCCCTCCCTAATACATGTAGAGCATTTTTACAAGACATTAGTCCCCAACCTGTAGAAGGGGCCCAAGACTGCCAATCACTGCATGCACCTCACTAATACATGTAAGAGCAGTACAGGACATGTGATAATGTTAGGGAAAGGATTAGAGATAGTGTTAGGATTATGGATGGTATTAGTGTTAGTGATAGGGTTATTAATAGTATTATTGTTAGGGATAGTACTACAGTAGTGTTAGGTATATGGTTTGGGATAGTGTTAGCTTTAGGGACAGGAAAGGCATAGGGATAGTGTTAGTGTTGGGGATACTATAAGGGATAGAGTAATGGATAGTGTTAGTGTTGGGGATAGTATTAGGGACACGGTAAGGTTATGTTCACACAGCAATAATTGCGGGGGCCAAAATTTCCCGCAATTGCCGTGTGCTGGGAGCGAGGCGGGGGGCCCCGGGCCCCCTAGACATTCATACTTGAAACCCATTTAGCGCAGTCAGCGGAAATATGGGGGAGATACATCCCATTTAAGCCCTTGAACATAGCCTAAGGATATAAATTTTTGTTGGGGATAGTATTAGGGATAGGATAAGGGATATTGTCAGTATTGGGGATAGTATTAGGGATAGGGTAAGGGATAGTGTTAGTGTTGGGGATAGGATAAGGGTAGGAAAGGGGGTATGTTATTTGGGGGGTAGGTAAAATGGGTGTTAGTGTTTGGGGGTGTATTAGGGATAGGGTAAGGAATAGTGTTAGGGATAGGATTAGAGATATTGTAAGGGTTGTGGATAGTATTAGAATTAGGGATAAATTAAGGGACAGTGTTAGGATGTACATTCAAGACGTTCTAAAAACAAACTTCTTCACAATATTGGTTTAGCCAGTCTCAAACTGAACTGGCCCCTATTTGAGCAACACTTTATATTATGAAAAGTTTGACGTCATTAAATATTAGTTGGTGGGTTCCTCTGCACTGGGAAAAAACACTGATCACAAACTGAGCCTGGTCTCGCCTCGGTTGTGCATTGACTTGCTGCTGTGTACACATTCAAGCAGCTGGATAGTTCTAATTGATGGAGAAATTAACTCTAAATTGACGTCTGATAACAAAACCTCTGTAAACTTACCATATATATAGAGGCAATGATCACAACTGCTTGTTATATACCCAATATATTCACATAGGTACAAAGCTTCTCCAATTCCTGCAACTGAATCAAAATGGAAACAATAGTCCTTAGAGGCTACAATTTTGCAAATAATTTCTGTTTTGCCCAATAATGCCGAATATCAATAATATTAAAGAGTGGAAACCTGCGCCAGGGGGAATACATGATGAATTTCATCATTTCTAGGCGAATCAATATAAAATGCAGGAATTATGTTAACATGTATATGTCAAGGTTCTATAATCCATTATATAGAAAACTTGTTATTGCTGCAATTCCTGCAGGTAAAATGTACTCAGAATAACCCGGTTATTTTCTGATGTCCAAAAATGTCCACTTTGAAGAAGGAACAAAAATGTAAAAAACATGTGAGGTTTTTTGGACCCTCAGTCAGTGATAAGATGTTCTCTGTGGTTAATCACACCTAAAGCTTTTCCTTCCTGTAATATAATTTATAGCTCTTTCACGTATTTTAAAGTGGTGTCATTCTCCAATACTTGGTCGGTGTTCCTATCACTTAACAATTCCACATTCAATGTGCAGGTGCTGCTGAGTAATATACTTTATCTGAAGTTATATTTTTTTTCTGCTATTTTCTTGGGGATTATGTGCACCCTCCAATAAGGTGAGCCTTTTTACCTAATTTACAATAACAGTCTAAAATAAAATATTTCATAAGATTTTATTGATAAAAAACTAAAAATATAAAAAAATCAGAGTGACATTATTAATATAATTAATTTTTCATTAGAAAATCAACTCCATGAATTGCACTGGACTCTATAGAGAAGAGAAGTAAAAGAATACAAATGCAACAGTTAGAATACAAATGTAACAGTTCTTAATTATGATTGAAAGTAATAGCTTTTTATCTCTTGCAACATTCTAACCACAAATTGAGATTGACACACAGAGAGCAGTGTGATGTGGTAGAAAGAGAAATATTGAACAGTATAATTGACATTTAGGAGCTTCTGTTCTTCCCTATAGAGATTAAAGGTGATTTTCTAATGTAAAATTTTATGAATAAAACAAATTTTTTTCTTTTTTTATAATTTTTTTTTTTTTTTATCATTTTAAACTTTATGAACACTTTTTTATACTTTTTATACTGGTATGGTATTTTTTGTTCTCAAATTGTGGGGCAGGGTTCAGCGTTTTTTTTTTACATACAGCAATTGCCAGCACAAATGGGGGCTGAACTTGTGGGGCGCCATGCAATATCACTACCATGTTTCCATTCCCTACATGCTATTTTTTATGGCTTTCCTTTTTTTAAAATGGTGCGTGATGAGTCTGTAATCACTGATAATATACGTAAACCTTAAATCCTTTTGAGAGTAGGATTTAAACTTAGGTCTGATTGGTTTAATTCATTGATATTATTTCCTTTATATTCATTTCAGATTATATAACTTAGGTACATTTTATAGGGAAAAATTTTATATTTTTTGGTTTTTTTAAACATTTAAAAAAAATTTTTATTATATCATTTTATACAGTTTGATAATTATCATTAATTACTTTTTATTATTTTAGTGGTATACAGGTTCGTTGCTAGGGTCAAAAACATCCGGGGCCCAGATCCTCTGTGTTACGCTTTGCTCAGTAGGGCTGGGTTCACACAGCGTTTTTTCATGCCATATTTGGAACTGGGCTTTATTTTTAAAGGGGAAAAAAAAACTTTTGTTCCCTTCCCCTTAATTTTTTTTTCATATTCCCAAAAACAGTAGAGTCCCCCAATCAGCATCACGTAAATGAAAGCCAGCGATGACAAATTTGCTTTTTAAAATTGCAACTAGTATAAATGTAATACCTAAAATAACAGCACCAAATAATACTCCGATACAGGAGCAAATAGATCAATGGACATGTTACAAAAAAAAAAAAAAACCCCCTACAAAACCCAAAACTCAAAACTAACTACTTTAAAAGGGGTTTTTTTCCAGAAGTGAGTTCCTTCCCTTATTTTGCTCCCGGGGAGAATTAAAAAAGCATGCGAGTCAGAAAAGGGGGCAGGGGAGAGGGGGAGGGGGGGTGAGGCAAGAGTGAGGAACACGGAGCGTCTCTAAAGTTTTTCTCAAATAATAACATTTCAACAGTGGATTCTCTATTAGCAGACAGCCCCATACACGCACTTCTCCCTTCCCCCTTTAAGGTCATCATAGCTAAAAAAATGCAAACATGCAAGCACGGCCCGAAACACCCTGAATTTTCCTGGGTTTTTCAATGTAAAAATGTCAGGAAACTAAGGGGGACTGAGCAATGCTGTAGCTCTCCAGGGTTCCCTTTTTTTAAACCATTTAAAATTGAAAACTATTTTAAAACCCCTTTTGGAGGATCCCACGTCAACATTACATCGTGGCAAAACCCCTTTAAGAAGCAAAGTAGGAAAAACAACTGCAGTTAAAGAAAAGACACGAAGCGCACCTCGTGTATTATCATCAGTAAAATAATAGGAGTAGTGGTTATTAGCCACTCACCTGATAGAGTTGCAATCAAAGGGACAACCATAAAATCGCATAATGTTTTGTCCCTGTAGGATTGGGTTGTACCGAGTATTTCTGAATCTTCTCAAATGATCTGCCGCAGTCGAGCGATCTCCGGTGTAGTAAGAATGGTCTGGAGTTTCACTAACCGTAGTAAAAAACCACGTGGAAAAACAGTTGAAAAAAGTGCTCTAGGCTAAGAATCGCTGTGATAGGGTATGTTCACACAATGTTTTGGTCCCTTTTTTTTTAAACCGAAGTGAAACTGATCCAAAAAAGGATCCAAAAAACGCAGCGCAGATGCTTTTTTGGATGTGTTTTTTTATGCGTTTTTCGGATCCCTTTTTCAATATACAGTATATACACAGGTTGTAGCTTGGAAAGGTAGAATCTTTTATTTAGTGTAATATACCTTATCCTTACATACATGTATGTATGTATGTAAGGGTATGTAATATACTAAATCAGCCCCTGGGGGGGTCTCATTTTGATCTAGAAAACTGTTTGGGAAATTTTGTAACCAATGAGTTACATTAGGAAGTCCCCCTAGGGGAGGGTTCAAACTTTTTACATTTGTTTCCATATCCTAAATAGAGGGGGGCTATAAAAAAACATTTTACATGTGTTTCCCCTTTATGCCTAATGAGGGCGCTATAAACAACATTTTCTGTGCTTCCAAGATGCCTAATAGGGCACATACCAACTTTTTTTCATGTTTTTTCCTAGGGGTGCCTAAAAGAGAGCGCAAGCCAAGATTTTTTCTGTGTTTTTTTTAGGATCCTAATAGAGGGCGCTAAAAACAACCTTTTACAGTGTTTCCAGAGTCTAATAGAGGGCGCTATAACAACATTTTCCATGTGCTTCCCAAAACCTAATAAGGGCGGGTTTTTTAAACCCCATTTTACATGTGTTTCCTAGGATGCCAATAGAGGCCCCATAAACAACATTTTACATGGTTTCAAAGAAAGCCTAAAATTCCAATAAATGTATTAAGTTTTTGAAAATAGTCATTAAAATGTTGAGTGGTTTTTGAATTATCTAAAAACCCACCCAAAATTCTAAAAGTAAAATTTTATCTAAAACTTAATAAAATTTATTTTTAAAGGCTATTAGGCTTTCTCTGAAAGATATGTAAAATGTTATAGTGCCCTCTATTAGACATTCTAGGAAACACATGTAATGGTATAGCGCCCTCTATTAGGCATTCTAGGAATCATATGTAAAATGCTGTGAGCTCCCTCTAGTGGACTTCCTAATGTAGGTCATTAGGTTACTAAATTTCAAACAGTTCTTCTACATCAAATGAGACCTCTAACAGCCGATTTAGTGTATTATTCAATGCGTTTTTGGATGCGCTTTTCCCATCAAAAGCGCATCCAAAACGTACCAAAAAGTATGTTGTGCTTTTGGATCCGTTTTTCAGGCTCTAAAAGCGCACTCCATTGATTCCTATGGGGATTTCACTTGCGTAAAATGCAAGGAGAATTTTACATGTCAAATTTTTTAAAACGGACCGAAAAGGGGCATTGAAAAAGGGCGCAAGAAAACGGCGCGCAGCGATCACTCTGTCTGAACGAGATGCGTGTTTTACAATGAAACCAATGTAAATCAAACTGCACATTGGTTTTGATACGTTTTTTTGATCCGTTTTTCGGTCCGAAAAAAATGGATAAAAAACGGATCTGAAAAGCGGGCGTGTGAACATCCCCTTAATAAAATTAATAGGACACTTGGGGATAGACCTATAGTAGGGTCAGATTTATTACAACCACTTTAAAATAGTATAAAAACAATATAAAATGAACTATGCGTTTCGCGAGTAACTCACGACCCGCTTTCTTATGTTCCAAATCCCACCACCTTAGCGTCGCCTTTTTAAATTGTATTACGCAATATTCTCAAATTCAGTAAAATAATTTTAAAAGCTATAAAACCTAATAAAACACTCATCCGGTTCTTCTATACATGCACCAAATGTCCTCTTTACGCTGTTAAAACATAGACACTATATTTTATAACATACAATTACTTTCATAGATGTTCCTCTCTGAAGCTTACGCGAAATGCGTAAGTTTCAGCTTAAACGGAAAGTAGGTTAAATAGATAACGTAAAACCCGAGGTAACTCCAGGACAAGACAGATCGAGGTGACTCTCAGTGAAAACTCGTTCTACATGAAAGAGATCTAGGGAGTTTGGTTTGTTCTTTCAATCAATAAAATCGGCCATTTCATTTAGTCCGTAAGGCTGGATCGTGTTTGTCCAGAGATCTCGCGTGGAGCCCCAGATGGAGGGTGATTATCAGTGGTCTTCTTTGTCTTCCATTTTCTAATTATTGCTCCCACAGTTGATTTCTTCACACCAACCTGCTTGCCTATTGCAGATTCAGTCTTCCCAGCCTGGTGCAGGGCTACAATTTTGCTTCTGGTGTCCTTCCACAGCTCTTTGGTCTTCACCATAGTGGAGTTTGGAGTGTGTTTGAGGTTGTGAACAGGTGTCTTTTATACTGATAAGGTCAAACAGGAGCCATTACTACGGGTAATGAGTGGGCAGAGGAGCCTCTTACAGAAGAAGTTACAGGTCTGTGAGAGCCAGAAATCTCGCTTGTTTGTAGGGGACCAAATACTTATTTTCCATCAAAATTTGCAAATAAATTCTTTCCAGATCAGACAATGGGATTTTCAGGATTTGTTTTCTCATTTTGTCTCTCGTATTTGAGGTCGACTTATGATGTCCATTACAGGCCTCGCTCATCTTTATACCCTGTTTCCCAAAATATAAGACGTAGTGCATTTTTTTTTATGCAATTAAGAGTGTGGCTGGTTGTGCTTATGTTTGTGATGAAATCACTACAGTATATTAACACATGTGGATTTTTGTTCATGGAAAAATAAGACCAAGGATGTCATAGTCAACTTGGAGGGCATTATGTAGCAAAATGGGTGGTCCTGGGTCAGTTGTGATGTTATATCTTTATACACGTGCATTCCCCACCAGGTAGCCTTATTGGCACTTGAGTTCCACCTAAGACAGTTCAGTCAGCATACAGAGGAATGGATCCACTTTATCTTGTCAGTTACCAGTTTTCTTCTGACCCACAATTTCTTTTCTTTTGAGAATAGGTTGTTCTGCACCTGAGGGGACTCCCTATGGGAGCTAGGTATTCGCCGTCACTGGCGAATTTGACTATGTCTTGGTGGGAGACAATGTATGTTTTCACCGATGAAAATCCCTTTGGTGATGCAATTGTCTGGTACGGCAGATACATCGATGATATCCTCTTGATTTGGTGGGGCGATGTGTCTGCCGTACCAGACTTTGTGGATTATTTGCATAAGAATTTGTTGAATCTTACGTTTACTTTTCATGTGGAATCTTCCACTATTGCCTTTTTGGATTTGAAGTTATGTGGCATTTATGGTGAGGCCATTTCCACATGTACACATAGATAGTTTACGGCAGGAAATACAACCTTGCATTTCAAAAGCCATCATCCGCGACATACACATCAAGCTACCCCTGTCGGTGAGATGGTACGTGCAAAACGAAATTGCAGTGATATTGCTATGTATGAGACAGAACAGGTACAGATTTGCACACGCCTCAAAAAGAGGGGAAACCCCGGATGGGCACTTGATATGGCGTCTAAAATTGTGGCCAAGAAATCTAGACAGACATTTTTAAATAAGAGAATTGTAGAAAACAGCAGTGGGGAAGTACAGAATTCTTCTCCTTTTTTGGTATTAAAATATAGTAGACAGTTTTCAAAAATCAAAGATATTGTTCATAAGTATTTACCATTATTGAAGGATGATGAAATTCTGAACAAAATTTTGGCTGAAGGATGTAGAGTTGTCACAAGAAGGTCTAAATCTTTGGGTGATGTTTTTTCATCAAATACAAGTCGGGACCACAGTACTTGGTTACATCATTTAGGCTTTTTCAGATGTGGATCCCACCCGTGTAAAATGTGCAGATTTGCACTTCCTTGTAAAAGATTCTCAGATTGTGAACAGAAAAAGAGCTTCAGTATCAAACAATATATCAACTGCAATTCATCTGCAGTGGTTTATATAGCTTCATGTAATGCATGCAATATAATGTATGTGGGGTCCACCATCAGAAAATCGAAAGTTAGATTCTTGGAGCATTTAAGAGATGTCACTAGTTCAGTAGAACGGGTTAAATCAAATGTAGCAAAACACTTTATAGATTGTCATGGTGGCAATGTGAGCACATTACAGGTGTTTGGCATTGAAAGAGTGTTTAACCAAAAAAGAGGAGGTAATTTAGAAAAAAGACTTCGAGACCGGGAAGCTTTTTGGATCATATCCCTGAACACTGTAGTTCCATATGGGCTTAATCTTAAGAGGGAGGTTATGTTCCATTATTAGGATTCTGTCATAATTCAGGCTTTCCCCAAAATTCCATGTGCAGGCATTTATACACACGCACACACATAGTCTCTTACCTATAGAGTGGAGGTTTGTGTGTGTGTATGTATATATATATATATATATATATATATATATATAATATTTTATATATATATATATATATATTTATATATTTAATTTTAGTATATATATATATATATATATATATATATATATTATAATTCTTTATGTTTATTTTTAAATGTGTATTTATGTTTCTGTTTTTTGTCATTATTACTACAAATTTTTTTAAATTAGTTTTCCATAAAGTTGTATATATGTTTCAATTGTTACATTGTTGTTCTGTTCCGGCATTTCCCTGGCGAGTCAGGTGGGGTTTTGCGTTTTGTAATTTTCTTGACGCGCTCTATTCAACCCGGCTTTCCCAAAATTTGCCGGGTTATGCAGTTACTTTGCTTGTCCCTCATGTCTGGTGTTTTTTCTCTAGGGGTCCCGAAAACAATTTCCAGTTTGTGTTGTTCCGTCACCCCGGTTTTAAAACGTTCAAATTCCCAGGAAATTTCCCCCGAGAACCCCGGGGAAACAGGTGAATCCCAAGTTTCTATGATTTTTTTGGTGTAGGGTATATAAAAAATAGGGGGTTTTTTTCACTTTACTGTGCTTTCGACAAAGGGGGCAAGATATTCCCCGGGGAAACGCTTTAAACCCCTGGGTTTCAAAAGGCTTATTCTCCCGCGTAGGGCCCCCGTTACGCCGCCGGATTTGCGCTTAATTTATGGCCCCAAATTTCCCCGGCCAAGGCCAATTTACTTTAATCCCCCTGCTCCATGGGAACAGTGGAATCCTTTCCGTCCCCCTGCTGGAAAAACCCGGGCCGGGGGGGGGGGAAAAGTGAATCCCACATTACCCAAGGCGGCGGACGACCGGTAAACAAGCTTTTTGTCTATGGGGGGGGGCGGCCCCCTTTTGCGCGCCCCGGCCCCGCCCCCATCCCGCCCCTTATTCAGGGGCGGATTTTTTGCGCTCCAATACAGCGCCCCAAACCCGTCGGGAATAACCCGTGTAAAAACACGGCCCTTAGTTTTTAATGGGGGGTTTTTGTTTTTTGTAAATTAATTCCCCTTTAAAAACCTATCCCCCTTTTTTGGGGAATTTTTTATAGGGAAAAATGTATTCAAAAAAATTTTGGGTTTTTAAATTTTTGAGTTTTTTGTACCAGGGGGTTTATACGCTGTCCTTTTTTTAAATTTTTTTTTAAAAAAAAAAGACATCCCCTACAAATAAGTTTTTGCTCGTCTTTAGGAGCAAAAATTTATATAACCCCACGTTTATTTTTTTGGGTGAACAGGGGGAAGTGGGGAGAACTTGCACAATTGGTGGCTGACTAAGTACTTTTTTTCCCCACTGTAGATGAAAAAACTAGAAAATGTATTGGTTGCAGAAAATGCAAATTAAAAAAATAATAAAAAAATAATAAAATATTTCAAAAATCAACGATTGGTAATACCCCCAAAACAAGGATCTGATAATCCCCAAATAACCAAATTAGTGCCGAACACCAGTGAGTGAACAACCTAAAAACAAATCTCCCACAAACATGGCTTTTATTCTCGCATTCCACCCCACAAAGGAATTGCTTTTTTTTTTTTTTTTTCCCTTTTTTTATTTTATGGTATGGTTTCCCTTTTACCACCCTAAAAAATGCATTTTATTTTAAAAAAAATCAAGCCTTCATACATCTTACGTAAAAAGTAAAAAAAAATTATTGCTCTTGAAGGGGAAAGGAAAGCCCCAACGGAAAAAAAAACCGCGTGGAAAGGGGTAAAAGGGGCGCCCCCCCGGACTGATGGTGAAAGGTTTTTCACAAAGTAAAAAAGTGCGGTCCTACCCGGGATTTGCATTTAACTCGGGAACGGGCCCCCCCGAAAGTTACAGTTCAAGGAGAACTGGTCCCCAATTGCACCAAAATCTTTTTTTTATGGGGGTTCCAGGTCAAGGGGGGCGCTGTGTTCTCTCCATTTTTGTTTTTAGGGGGTTCCCATACAGGGGAGCGCTGTGTTCTCCCCTTTGTTTAAAAGGGGGTTCCCAGTACGGGGCGCTTTTTTCTCCTTTTTGTTCTATGGGGGGTTCCCAGTAAGGGGAATGCGTTTCTCCTTTTGTTTTTTTTGGGAGTTCCCCGTACAGGGGAGGGTCTTTTTGTTCCCATTCTGTTCATGGGGGTTTCCAGTACAGGGGAGCACTGGTTCTTTATTTCTCTTCTATGGGACTCCCGTACGGGGAGTGTTTGTTTTTCCCCTTCTGCCTATGGGGGGTTCCCCGTACGGGGAGCGCTGTTTCTCCTTCGTCATGGGAGTTTCCCCGTACAGGGGGGCCTGGTTCTTTCATTCTCTTCTATGGGAGCTCCCGCAGGCAGTGTTTTTTCTCCTTCGTCCTATGGGATTTCCCGTACAGGGGACGGCTGTGTTCTCCATTCTGTCCCTATGGGATTTCCCCCAGAAACAGGGGAGTGCTGTGTTTCCATTCTGTCCTTGGGATTCCAGTACGGGGGGAGCGCTGTGTTTCTCCATTCGGTCAGGGGGTTTCCCAGTACAGGGGAGCGCTGTGTTCCCCTTTTTTGTTCTTGGGAGTTCCCAGTACAGGGGACTTGTTTTCTCCTTCGTTCCGGGGGGGTTTTTCCCAGTAGGGGGAGGCTGTGTTTTCCATTCTGTTTTTGGGGAGTTCCCAGTACGGGGGACCCGGGGTTTCCATTTGTTTATGGGATTCCCAGTACAGGGGGCGCTGTGTTCCCCCTTTCGTTTAGGGGGATTCCCGTCAGGGGACGCTGTGTTCTCCTTTTTTTAGGGACTCCCAAAACAGGGGGCGCTGTTTCCTTTCTGTTTTATTGGGATTTCCCAGTACAGGGGGAGTGCTGTTTTCTCTCCATTCTGTTCTGGGGAGTCCCAGTACAGGGGAACGTTTGTGTTTCTTCATTCTGTTTTAGGGAGAAAACCCAGTTAAAGGGAGCGCTGTGTTCTCCATTTCCTCTTTGGGAGCCCCATTATAGGGGAAGGCCTGTGTTCTCCATTTTTGTTCTAGGGGAGTTCCCATAAAGGGCATGTGTTCTCCATTTTGTTCTAGGAAAGTTCCCAGACGGGGGAGCGCTGGTTCTCCATTCTGTTCTATGGGAGTTCCCAATACCGGGGAGCACTGTGCTCTCCTTTCTCTGCCCCTCAGTGCACTTTCACACTGTGAGAGAGGAGAAGTCATTCAGTGAGTGCGGCTTTGCTGCCTCGTGGAGTCAGGGGACGCTGTCTTCCCTGCTGCTAGGGAGAGGCAGTTACCCTGATGAAGCAGGATGACACTGGGAAGCCCCCGGTACCCCTGAGAAGGTCATCAGGCGGTTGGGAAGCTCAGTTTCTTACCAGGAGGAAGGTGAAAGTCAGCAGCAGTGGCGAGGAAGATTTGAGTGAGGGGCATAGCGATATGTCCCCTGCTGCAAGACACCGACAGCAAGTAAAGCTACAGCCTGCAAGAATATAGCAGCCGGCAGGTCTATTACAGCAGCCGGTATATTGGAAAACAGCAGCGGGGGGAGGGGGGCAGGGGTACGGAAAACAGGGGAAGGCACGGGGATGGCCCCTGCTCTCTCTAAGTGCAGGCAGCGAGGCGGCGAGGGAGGGAAAGAGGGAAACTGTCCATGGGCCCGCTCACGTGTAGAATCCGGCGTTCTGGGGAAGTAAATATTGACTGACGGTCGGGGGGTTAAAGGAAAAGGCAGCTATGGGTGGCTGCAGGGCAGGGAACGTGGCTACAGTAGCTAGGGATGCAAATGATTGATGGGGAATTTGGGGGCTGTGTGGGGATGCGAGCG
Organism: Phyllomedusa bahiana; assembly: GCA_025379985.1. Classification (NCBI taxonomy): domain Eukaryota; kingdom Metazoa; phylum Chordata; class Amphibia; order Anura; family Hylidae; genus Phyllomedusa; species Phyllomedusa bahiana. The sequence continues at coordinate 13,773 of JAODAL010041940.1, forward strand.
GGAGTAATTCCCTTTTGGGGGGCCCTTTTTCCCAAACCCCCCAAAAACAGGGGGCTTTTTTTTTTTAAAAAAAGGGGGTGGTTTTTTTCCTTTTTTTTGGGGGGGGTGGGGAATTTTTCCCCCCTTTTTTTCCCCCCCTTTTTTTTTCCTTTTGGGGAGGGAGGTTTTATTTTGGGGGGGTGGGGCCCCCCCCCCGGGGGGGGGGCCCCCCCCCGGGGGGGGGGGGGAAAAAAAAAAAAAAACCCCCGGGGCCCCCGGGGAAAAGGGGGGGGCCCAACCAAAAATTTTTTGGGGGGTTGGGGGGGACCTTTGGGGGGGAAAAAAAAAAGGGGGGGGGGGGAAAAAAACCCCCCCAAAAACCCCCGGAAAAATTTTGGGGGGGCCCCCAGGGGGCCGGGCCCCGGGGGAAAAAAACCCGGGGGGGGGGGGGGGGGGGGGGGGCCCCAAAATGGGGAGGGGGGGGGAAACCCGGGGTTTTTTGGGGGGGCCCCAAAGGGGGGGTTTTTTAAAAAAAAACCCCGGGGGGGGGGGGGGGGGCCGGGGGAATTTTTTTTTAAAAGGGGAAGGGGGTTTTTCAGGAAACGGGGGGGGGGGGCCGGGGTTTTTTTGGGGGTTTGGGGGGGTTTTTCCCCCCCCAAAAAGGGGGGGGGTTTTTAAAAAAAAAAAAAAAAATTTTTTCCCCTTTTTGGGGAAAAAAAGGCCCCCTGTTTTAAAAAAACCCCCCCCCCCCCCCCCCACAAAAACCCCCCCCCCCCCCAACCCCAAAAACCCCCCAAAAGCCCCCCAAAAAAAAAAACCCAAAACCCCCCAAAACCCCCCAAAAAAAGGGGGGCCCCCCCCCCGGGGAAAGGGTTAACCCGGCCCCAGCCCAAAAAAAAAAAAAGGGGGGGAAAAAAACCCCCCGGGGGGCCCCCCCCCCCCCTCCCCCCCGGGGCCCCCCCCCCCCTTTTTTCCCCCCCAAATGGCCCCCCCCCCCCCCCAAACCAACCCGAAACCCTTTTTAAACCCCCCCCCTTTTTTTTTCCCCCCCCCGGGGGCCCCCCCCCCCCCCCCGGGGGAAAAAAATTTTTCCCCCCCCACTTTCCGAAACCCCCCCCCGGGGCCCCCCCCTTGGGGCCCCCGGAAACCCCCGGGGCGGCCCCCCCCCCCCCGGGGCCCCCCCCCCCCCCCCCCCTTTCCCCCCCCCCCTTTTAAAGGCCCCCCCCCGGGGGCCCCCCCCCCCCCTTTCCCCCCTTCCCCCCTTCCTTTTCCCCCCGGCCCGGTTTCCCCCTTCCCCCAACCCCCTTTCCCGGGGCCCCCCCGGGGTTTCCCCCCCCAAAACCCCTTTTTCCCCCCCCCCCTTTTTTTTAAAAATTTTTCCCCCCCAAAAGGGGGGAAAAAGGGCCCCCTTTTTAAACCCCCCTGTTTTTTCCCCCCCCCCCCCTTTTTCCCCTTTTTTTAAACCCCCCCGTTTCCAAAACCCCCCCAGGGCCCCCCCCCAATTAAAACCCCCCCCTTTTTTTTTCCCCCCCCCCCCTTTAAAAAAAGGGTTCCCCCCCCCAAAACCCCCCCCAGGGCCCCCCCCGGGGAAACCCCCCAACCCGGGCCCCCCCCCTTTTCCCCCCCCCCTTTCCCCCGGTTCCCCCCCCCTTTTTTCCCCCTTTTCCCCCCCCTTTTCCCCCGGGGAAAGCCCCCCTTTCCCCGGCCCCCCCCCTTTTTTTTTCCCCTTTAACCCCCCCTTTAAAAACCCCCCCTTGCCCCCCTTTTTCCAAACCCCCCGGCCTTTTTTTTAACCCTTTTCCCCTTTTTGGCCCCCCCCCTTTCCCCAAGGACCCCCCCTTTTCCCCTTTTTTTCCCCCCCCCCCCTTCCCCTTTTTCCCCCCTTTTTTTTTTCCCCCCCCCCGGGGCCCCCGAAACCCCCCCCCCTACCCCCCCCCCCCCCCCCAAACCGGGCCCCCCTTTTTAAAACCCCCCCCCCCCCTTTTTAAAGGGGGGGCCCCCCCCTTTTCCCCCCACCCTTTTCCCCCCCTTTCCAATTTTCCCCCCCCGGAACCCCCCACCTGGCCCAAATTGCCAGTTTTCCCCCGGGCCCCCCCCCCCCCCTTTTTTTTTTTCCCCCCCCCCCCCTTTTTTCCCCCCCCCCCAAAAAATTTTTTTTTTTTTAAAAAGGGGGCCCCCCCGGCCTTTTTTTCCCCCCCGGGGGGGCCCTTTTGGGGGCCCCCCCCCCTTTTTTTTCCCCCCAAAAAAAACCCCCCTTTTTTTCCCCCCCCGGCCCCTTTTTCCCCCCCTTTTTTTTTTGGCCCCTTCCCCCAAATTTTTTTTTTTCCCCCCAAAAAAAGGGTTTTTCCCGGGTTCCCCCCCTTTTTCCCCCGGCCCCCCTTTTTTTTTCCCCCCCCCCCCCGGGGGGTAACCCCCTTTTTTTCCCCTTGGGGTTTTTTTTTAAAAAAAAATTTTTTTTTTTCCCCCGGGGTTTTTTCCCCCCCCAAAAAAGGTGCCCCCTTTGGGGGGGCCCCCCCCCCCCCCCAAAAAAAAAAAAGGGCCCCCCCCCAAAAAACCCCCCTTTTTTTTCCCCCCCAAAATTTTCCCCCTTTTTGGGGGCCCCCTTGCCCGGGGCCCCCCCGGCCCGGGCCCCCTTTAGCCAACCCCCTTTTTTGGGCCGGGCCCCCCTTTTTCCGGGCCCCCCCCCCCCCCAAGGGGCCCCCCCGGGGGGAAAAACCCCAAAAAAGGGGGGGTTTTTTTTTAAAACCCCCTTTTGGGAATTTTTTGGGAGGGGGGTTTCCCCCGGGGAAAAAAGGAGCCTTCCCCCCGGGGGGGGGGGTTTTTTCCCCCCTTGGGTTTTTTGGGGGGGGGGCCCCCCAAAAAAAACCCCCTTTTAAAAAAACCCCTTTTTTTTTGGGAAAATTTGGGGCCCCGGGGGGAGGGTTTTTTCCCTGTTCCCCCAAAAAAAGGGGGGGGAAAAAAAAAAAACCCCCAACCGGGGGTTTTTTTTAGGTCCCAACCCAGCCTGTCTCATTTCAGGTCCCAACCTAGCCTGTCTCATTACAGGTCCCAACCTAGCCTGTCTCATTCCAGGTCCCAACCAAGCCTGTCTAATTTCAGGTCCCAACCTAGCCAGTCTCATTTCAGGTCGCAACCGAGCCTGTCTCATTCCAGGTCCCAACCTAGCCTGTCTCATTCCAGGTCCCAACCTAGCCTGTCTCATTCCAGGTCCCAACCCAGCCTGTCTCATTTCAGGTCCCAACCTAGCCTGTCTCATTCCAGATCCCAGCTCAGCCTGTCCCAGTCCAACCTGTCTCAGTCCAGCTGGTCTAGCCAATCCAGCCTTTCCTGCGTGCCTAGCCAGTCCTGTCTGTCTGATCATCCCAGCCAAGACGGCCCAATACAGGTGGTCCTACAGATGGTAACCAGAGCTGTGGCAGAGAAAACCAGAACAGAGTGAGTAGATTTTCACACCCAGGTCCCAGTGGCGTTACTATTTAAGAGTGGGAAGAGGGGATTGAGCAGTGGTCTGCTCTCCTCATCAGCAGCAGCTATAACGGGAGATAAAAGCAAGTGAGAGGTGCTAGTAAGGTCCAGTCTAAGGATTTTAAATAAAGTGAAAAGGGGGGGGGGGGGGAGGGCGCAGGAAAAAGAAAAACCTTTAGCCACAAAGAACGGTTCCGCCAATATTTCGGAGGAGGAGGGTACATGTGACCCCATCAAGAACTGGGGTTCAATGAGGAAAAATGACTCACTGGCAACCTTGGGGTCTAGAATACATTTTTTTCTTAAGGAATATGAACAATGTGATCATGAAATTTTGTCATTTCAAAATAAGTTAGATGACTTGTAATTCAGAATTAAAGATGTGACGGCCAAAAAGAAAAAGGAAGAGTTATCAAGAGAAATAAAAAAAATACATCAAAAGTCAGGAGGCTAAAAATTAGAAAAACTTTAATCTTTGTCAATAGTGGGATGTTCAAAGAAACATTAATGGATGATGTAAGATTTAAGGGAGGAAGTAGGGAAAAACAGGCAGACTGAGAGGATCAGAGAGAGGAGGAGGAAGAGGAAGAAGAGATGGAGGCAGAAGAAGAAGGGAACAAGGTAAGCGTAGAGCTCTCAGATGTTTCCCCACAAGTAGAGCTGTCAGATGTCTCCCCACAAATATATATCAGTGGAATCCCCCCACAACAGGAGGTGTTCATGACGGAAGGTGCGAGTGACGCTGGTGAACCAGGAGGGGTGTTCATGGAAGAGACAGTGTGCTTGGAGTCTCCTGTCAACCTTCAGGGGTTTATTCTTGGGATCCACCAAAGGGGTTGAGACCTGCCAGTGGAGTTGATTCTTGGGACCTACAAGTGGAGTTGATTCTTGGGACTACAAAATGGAGTTAAATTCTTAGCTCCCACCATGGAGAAAGATTTCTTGGGGCCCACCATGGCAGTTGTTTTGGGGCCAACCCAGTGGGGTTGATTCTTGGGGACCCACCTGTGAAGTCGATTCTTGGGGCCCACCAGTAAAGTTGATTCTTGGGACCCACCAGTGGAGTTGATTCTTGGGGCCACCAGTGGAGTTGATTTTGGGACCCACCAGCGGGAGTTGATTTTTTGGGGCCCACCCGTGGAGTTGACTCTCGGGGCACCAGTAAAGTTGATTCTTTGGGGGCCCACCAGTGGAAGTTGATTCTTGGGGCCCACCAGTGGAGTTGATTTTTTGGGGCCCACCCGTGAAATTGATTTTCTTGGGGACCCACCAGTGGAGTTGATTTTTTGGGGCCCACCAAATGGAGTTGACTCTCGGGGCCCACCAGTAAAGTTGATTCTTGGGACCCACCAGTGGAGTTGATTCTTGGGGCCCACCAGTGAAGTTGATTCTCTTGGGACCCACCAGTGGAGTTGATTCTTGGGACCCACCATTGGAGAGACTCTTGTTTTTTCCATCTATGTCTCTGCCTTTCTTCCTTAATAGTAGCCCCAGGCTTGTCATTCCCAGGAGTCCATCGGGGGGTTTCCCCTTCTCCCCTATGGGCTAATTTAAGCCTAGAACCAGACATTAAGCACTTCTAACCAGAGGATCACAAACAGCCTCGTCCTTTTAAAGGACCCTGACCAAAACATAGAAGTCAACAGTGCACCCATAGCCAAAAAAAGGGGGCATTTATCATGTTATGTTTTTGGAAGGGTTTTTAAAAAAGCTCTTTTTTTAGGGAGAATGTTCTTTTCATATCTAAACCTTTTTAATCTTGACATTTACACAATGAGGCTGAAGAAGCTTAGAAGATTGACCACTATCTGATCCTCTTGGCGGTATGCATGCCTTTAATGAAGTCTATCCAGGTTAGAGCACCAGGAGCAAGTGTTGCTCTACAGCAGAGGTGTCAAACTGCGGCCCTCCAGCTGTTGGGAAACTACAACTCCCATCATGCCACTGTTATAGATTATACAAATGCGTTGATGGGGGTTGGTTTCCCAACAGCTGGGGGCCGAAAGGTTTGCCCCACCTTGCTTTTACATGGGTTGATTTTTAACCACCTTCTGAAAAATGGAGTTGGCAACGTGCTTGTCCGACTGTGAGGTCACCGTGTTCTTCAGGGGGCTAAGTCAGGGGGGGATATGGGCGAAAAAAAGAATATTTGCTTACCGAAACGTCGCAGAGAGGATTGTGCTTCACTCGCGTTTAGTCTAGGGCGTACCTGAGGACTTGTTAAGAGTGTTTCTGAAATGAAAAAGGGACTATACTGCCGATGTAATCAGGGTTTTTATGTCTATTTTTTTTTGCAAAAGTTTGTTAAAAAATTTAAAAAAATATCCCTAAAAAGTGTTGAAATTACACACGCCTTGATGATTTTTGCTTATGAAGAACTATGGGCGACATGTCAGAGAAGAGGCGCCATCACGCCATTAAATGAGTGTATAATGCACCTGAATGAAAGAAAAATCTGGTGTCTGGTCTACCTTGCATAGTGTAAGTGATGTGTCTAACCTAGGCGCATAGCATAATGTAGGTGCATGCATTCATTTTTCTGGGATTATTTTTATGCACCACTTTAGGCATAGTCAAATGTGTCGTGCCTGACGTGTAATGCGCCTAGTTTTGTTGTATGACAGTGTACACCAAAAAAGTGGTGCATCCCTAATGGGACATGTTGCCCTATGTTCTCTGTGGAATGGCTGTCAATTATGTCCTTCTCCTCTGTAAACCTTCCTGGCCATTTTACAATGCCTACGGTGGATACATGACTCACCTCCCTGCACCCCTCAGCCGGATTTGTTTACTGTATGTTGGCTGACAAACAGCACCTTATTGTAAGTGACAAGATCAGACCTAACTAACAGCCTAATATATTAGCCTAACCAAGTCACTAAAAGGGGTGCTCCACAAAGGCCCCTCCGCAGTCTGGCTCAAAGATAGCTAGGAGCCGACCGTGTTAAAGAATGAGGCAGGAAGCACTTAAAGATATACTCCCGAGGGAGTTATGTGGGAGTTCCTAATATATCCATAGAAATGAATGAGGAGAACAGTCGTAAGTGCATCCTGTAAGACGGTTGGCTTGTAGCTAGGCTATCTTACCCATTGGGCACACTAGGAACATGTCAAGGGGCCCCAGAAACATAGGGGGGCCCCTGGCAGTTGAGGTATGTCCTGGGAATCAGGAGCAGATGCAGATCCCTAGGTCCGTTCTCTAATTGTTTCTGCATCCTCAAGATGCCATTGGCTCTCCCTGCCATTTTATCTTATAGGTTTCAGGCTGCAATTTTATTGTTCTATTCCAATTGAAGGGTCCACTATTAATAAGAGGGGCCCTGCCTACCTCCCAAGACTGCTACCCACATAGGGGCCTGCATACCATCCAACCCACCTGGGGCCCTGCTCACCAACTTACCTACAGTATCTTGGGGCCTTACCTTTAAGCAGTCCTACCCACTGGTGGTTTACCTGTATGGCTAATGGGGGGACCTGCCTACCTGCTCAAGAAATGTGTGGCAATTTGCTTGGGGAGGGCCCAGTGCACTGTTTTGCCCATGGGTCCTTAACTCTGTTAAGACAGTCCTGGCTATGAGCTTATCTGTAATGCAGAAGTGTCTTCATGGGAACACGCCCTTAAATAACAATGCTATATAGAGCTGCTACCAGTACAAACTCCAAAAGTAGCGAAGTCTATTGTGCTGCTTAACAATGCCATACAGTGCTTAAAGGAGTATTGGCACTGCAAAAATCCCTTTTGAGGCCATCTCACAGCTATCTACAAGTCGGCTTCAAAGAACAGGGAGATGACCGCACTTGTGCTGCGCTCTCCCATTCATGTCTATGGGAGTTCTAATTATATAACTCAGTGCACTTGCTCAGGGAGACCTGTGCCATCTGCCTGTTTTATGAGGACGGTTTCAGGAGGGATTTGCTGAAGTAAGTAAAAAGTGAAGTATTGTAATGACATTCAAGGTCTCTCATGGAGATTCCAAGCCTTGGCTACCATGCTGTCCGTGGTGCCCACGTCACTAAGTAACCTATTTGACTGCATACCCATAGGGCTGGCACTGGAAGAAAGCGTTGTTTAGGTGGTGCCATTGCCCCCCGTGGTGCATCGTTGATAGTAGTGTCGCTTCAATCTGACCCCGTTTGGTTCGACTCCCGTTCTACTGAACTTGGGAAAGAATTTGGATTTGGGACCTCCTGAAGCCACAGTTTTTCACTCTGACTCTAACCTTAGACCTAATCCTAACCCAAACCATAACGAAAATCCTAAATTGGGATTATTTATTTATTTTTTCATTAGTTTCGAATGGATTAGCTTACCCATTCACCGGGGCGCTTTGGGTCCCACGACGCTGTTGCTCTGATGTCGCTTCCAGCCCATAGCGCTAATTGTTGGATGTTGAACCAAAACTGAAAGGAATTTACCCCAATCAAATTCAAATTTGACCCCAATCGAAGCACTTGGATTTGGGTTGAATTTGATTTTGACCGAAATCAGAAACGTAACTGTGAGGAACCGGTCAGGGGCACACGAGTAGACACTGACTGAGTGGGGCCCTGATGCTGTTCCCAACCAACTGTCCCTGCCTTTTGGGGGTGCCCAACTCCTTAACAGGTCAGCCCCAACCGAAGACTGAGAGATACACTAAGTAGGTGAATACACAAGACACAGACAAAACAAACACTAAACACAATAACGGAAGGTCAAACTAGCCAGGTCAGCAACAGTTGGGAAAAGCAGTACAGAATCACTTGAACAGAGGAATAGATGGTAAGTATAGCCAAGGTCAGGTAACAGGAAAAGCAAGAAAGAGTAACAGGCTAGCTCCAGGCACAAAAGGTAACCAGTATAGCAGGCAAGGAGAAATGGCTCAGGAACCCTTTTATAACAGACCAGAGAACAAAGAACAGAGGTGGAAGCAACAAAAGACCAGATTGGAATACAAGGCTGTCAATCAAAGAGATTTGTAAGGAAATAAGCTAACTAGCTGAGTGCTGGATGATACTGACTACAGGCGTCATCCAGGAATCAATTAACAGAGCAGAGTATGACAGTGTTCACACTGGTGAAAGCAAATATAAAGAAACTACGGCCGAAACCATGGTTTTCGTTGCAACAGCCATGGCCGGCGACCAGAGCTCAAAGCTGGGGATCTGTCAGGCCCAATCATGACAGTAACGCTAGTTGATAGGATAGCCAAAGAGGACATGGCCCCGATACTATATTCCCTTTGGGTGATTTTATTGCCTTGATACCCAACAATGTGTTTGTAGGTCGAAAAGGGAAATAGCCAAGACCAGCTTCAGCTGAGGACCCACTTTTTGACTACCTGCCATCCTCCTGTTCACTTTTCTTCTTTTTACGTAACTGTAAATTGTAGCATACACCGTGAGGAGATCAATGACACTAACTGCAATTAGAATTGTATTACTTCTGTGAACTAGCAATGACCTGGTTGATACAAGGGGCCACATGTATGAACCTGTTTAGCTCTAAAACTCACTTTTTTGCCCATAGGTAGACCTAAACGGTTTCATACATGTGGCCCAAGGTGACAGAACTGGATGTAACCTATAGCAGTCACCTTTCCTGGCTCCCAGTACTCTGATGTCCTTGGGAGTTAAGTACTGTAAAGCCAAATGGTATCCAACCAGGGAATAATAATCCAAAGTATATTTTAAATACCAAACTAAAGAGAGACTTACCACTTACCAAGTGATGGAGTTTGCAGAACAAGAAGGCAAACAAAGGCACAGACTAACAAGAGGATGGCAACATGAATATGTTCAATCCAGATGATGAGCAACAAGAACTGACCTTAATGAACTTTCCTTGAATCGTTCCATGGACCTATCCCTAGTGCTGCCCTTAACACCAGACATTATGGCCTTCTGTGTCCCTGAATATTTACATACCTTTTAAGCTGCAAAAAAAAGACACAGAGACAACCAAAATACAAACAACCTGTGTTCGGCATAAGGTTGTTGATCCCGAGAAGCAAAAACCCCCACTGGGGGGGTAAAAGCCAATTCGTCCCTCATATGTTATAGTGGAAAAATCATTCCCTGACTCCAATTCTGGCCAGAAATACTCCCTGTGAATCAATGACCCCTCTCCTGAAATCCTCAGCCTAAATTGTTATAATACGCACCAGAAAAGTCATCCAAGCCTTTTTGAACTCTGGTTCTTATCACCATGAACACCTCACTAGAGAATTCCATAGTCTCCTGCTCTACATAAAACCCCCCCCCCTTTCTATTTGTTTGTATGTGGACACTCATTTTCCTCAGACAAAACAGGCCCCTTTTCTGGGTATACAGTCTGTCGTTAATACCCTATAATCCAATCCTTGACCTTTGACTGTATTTAAACATATTGAATTATCCCCAGAAGCCGTCCCTTTTCTCTACATCGAAATAACCCTAATCTTGCTAATCTTTCTCTGGGTACTGTAGTCCCCAGTCCCCTTTTAATTATTTTCTGCCCCTCCTTTGTACCTGTTCAAGCTCTAAATGTCTTTCCTGTGCACTGGTGCCCAAACTGTACACAATATTCCATGTGTGGTCTAACCAGTGACTTGTAAATGGGAGAATAATGTTCTCATCAATGTGCATCTATGCCCCTTTTAATAGACCCCATGAATCCTATTTGCTTTGGCTGCTGCTGCCTGACACTGGCTGCTACAATTAAGTTTACTGTCCACCAGGATTCCCAAGTCCTTCTCCATGTCACTTTTACCCAGTGTTTTTCCATTTAACATGTAATCATGTGATGGAATTCTCTTCGCCATGTGCTGAACCTTGCATTTATCAGTGTTAAACCTCATCTGCCATTTCCCTGCCCAGGCTTCCAACTTATCCAGATCCCTTTGTAATAACATATTATCCTCTATTGTGTTTATTACTTTACAGAGCTTAGTATCGTCTGCAAAGATCGATATTCTACTGTGTATTCCCTGTGTAAATCCATAAACATAACCCTTACCTACAACTGACCCTGACCTAAACAAGGGGACACTAGAGCAAAGAGACAACCAAAACTGAACAAAACAAACACTGAAAAAAGTCTCGGACAAAAAGGTTGTTGCCCCGAGTCTTTTAGCAACAGCTTGGACTGCCCCACTGGGGAGGCGGTAAAACCCTCAGTGGGCTCCAAGAGCCGGTGCTACTTTTCCTCATATACAGTTGAAGCTACAGTGGAACAGAGAACCATCAGTTCCCTGCTCCACTGATTGCTTCTGTAGCCCAGTACCATCTCTATGCTGATGACACCCAATTATACACCTCCTCCCGAGACATCACTCCAGCCCTGCTACAAAACACCCAGTGACTGTCTGTCCGCTGTCTCTGACATCATGTCCTCTCTCCATCTAACTAAACCTCACTAAAACTGAACTTCTTGTCATCCGCCATCTACTAACCAACCCCCCCCCCCGCTATTTCTGTTTCAGTGTGTGGTCCACCATACTCCTAGGCAGCAGGCCCGCTGTCTGGGGTTATACTAGATTCTGACCTGTCTTTCACCCCCTATATCCAATCCCTTGCCCGCTCCTGTCACCTGCACCTCAAGAACATCTCCAGAATCCGTCCTTTTCTCACTGTCGAAACAACTCAAACTCTCATTGTTGCTCTTATTCTTTCTCGTCTTGACTACTGCAACTCCCTGCTTATCGGTCTCCCTCTCTGCAAACTCTCCCCTCTCCAATCTGTCCTGAATGCAGCAGCCAGGCTTGTCTTTCTTTCCAGCCGCTATACTGATGCCTCTACCCTGTGTCAGTCAATGCACTGGTTGCCCATCCAGTACAGAATACAGCATAAACTCATCACTCTCACCCATCATGCTCTCCACAGTGCTGCACCCCCATACATCTCCTCCCTCGTCTCTGTCTACCACCCTACCCACTCTCTCCGCTCTGCTGCTATCAGGTTACACTCCTCAATCATCCAAACCTCCCATGCCCATCTTCTAGACTTCACACGTGCGGCACCAGTTCTCTGGAACATGCTACCGTGGGCGATCAGGCACACTCACAACTCTCATAGCTTTAAAAGGGTCCTGAGAAAACATCTTCTCACTCTGGCCTACCAGAATCCCTAATGCCTACCCCCCCCCCCCTCCTCACCCGCCAGCGCACTCATTTTCGGCACTTAACTGTATATAGATGTACTGTCTGGGTGGCAGGTTCATCCGAATTCTACATATAACAACCCCATATTTATGTCACATGGCTGGACCATTGAAAACCTAGCACTTCTTACCCTTCGTCTCACCCATACACCCTAATAGATTGTAAGCTCTTGCGAGCAGGGCCCTCACACCTTGTGTCTCATCTGTAAGTAGCTTTTCATTGTGCAATGTATGTCTTTTGTCTGTACCTACACCCTCCAAATTGTAAAGTGCTGCGGAATATGTCGGCGCTATATAAATAAAGATTATTGTTATTATAGCCCTCTGGCTAAAGTAGCTAACAGCCATGGGCTTCAGATCTACAGTATGCAGTGCAGGATAGTGATGTCATTACACACTACATCACTTCGCCCCCGCGCTGAATACAATTTATGTTGTGGAGGGCGCTTAGACATGAAAAAGGGGGAACTATATACCTGCCTAAATGGAGGCATATATAACTGAACAAAGGGGAGCTATATATCTACCTAAATGGGGACATATATAACTGAAGAAGGGGGAGCTATATACCAACCTAAATGGGGGCATATATAACTGAACAAAGGGGAGCTATATATCTACCTAAATGGGAGGGGGGCATATGTCACTGAAAAAGCAGTCCTATATACTGTACCTACCTAAATGGAGGAGGGACATATACCTAACGTTGCAAATACTATATATCTACTTAGGTAACAAGACTTTATATACTTACCTAATTGTGGTCTATATACCTACCTAATGGGAGGGGGGATTGTATACTTCTTTATCTAACAGGATTCTACATGTCTACCTAAAGGCAGCCTATATATTTACATAAATAATTTGCGGCCTATATACCTACCTACTAAGGGCCTATATATTTACTTACCTAACAGGAGCCTATATAGTTCCTTAACAAGGGGCGAATATAACTACCTACCTGTTTTGGGGCTATATACCTTTCTAATGAGAAAGCTATATACCTGCCAGGATCCTTTATACCTACCTAATGGAGGTCTATATACCTACATACCTAATAGGGACCTATATACCTACTTTCTTAATAGGGTCCTATATATATACCTACTTAATCAGGGAAACTTTATATTACCTAACAAATTGAGGGCATAAATAGGTACCTAATATGGGGCCTATATGTTGTCTTAACTAATGAAGGGCCCATATATCTACCTAATAGGGGGCCTCTAAACCTAGTTACCTACCCAATGGAGGCCTACATATTTGCCTACCCAATGGGGGCCTACATATTTACCTATCCAATGGGGGCCTACATATTTACCTACCCAATGGGGGCCTACATATTTACCTATCCAATGGGGGCCTACATATTTACCTACGTAATGGGGGGCTGATATACAAACCTACCCAATAGAGAGCCTATATACCTACTAACCTAATTGATGGCCTATAAACCTATCTAATGAGGGTTCCACTTATCTTCTTAACAGGAGGGCTATATATTTACCTTCCTAATGGGGGCCTAGTTGCCTATCCCATGGGTGGAGGCAACTTAATGAGGGGCCTACCTGCCTAATTGTAGTCTACTTACCTAAAAGGAGTATTTGCCTATCTTATTTGTGGTGTACCTACCTGCTATTTTGGGGGTTTACCTACTATATGAGGACACAAAAGACCAAAACTGGTCGCACAAACAGAAGCTCTTATAGCTGTCAGGTGGCACTGTAACTGTTTGGAGGTGGTGTTACTATTTGGGAAACAAGGTTCATTATTCTAATTTGGGGCGCTGTGGATGGGGAGTTTGTAAAGGGTCGGGGCACGGATATTGAAGTGCTGGAAAAGTGAGGAGTCTAAGATGAGAGAAGTCGTCATGGATCGGTTGGAGAATAAAAGGGAAAGAGAACAACTCCAGTCATACAAGACATCTCCTGTGAGACAGATTTTACTACAGTGTAATCACTTACATGTGTGCAAAGTCTCCGTGCAACAGGTAGAAAGACAATGTTTGGTCTGCACATCCAAAAAGTGTTTTTTTTTGTTTTTTTTTTAACTGAACATAGGTTCCCACTGGTGCGGCAGCAAAATACAAGCATAATCCAATATCAGCAGCTCTACCAGCACTAAAAAACTATCAAAAAGAGCATGACATTTTTGGAAAAGCATTTCTGCTACTGTGAAAAATGTGAGGTTCTTAGTGCACATTTTTGATCAAAACTGTAATAAGCCCACCTGCCGTCAGAAAGACGACCTCAATACAGGTGGGAACCTGCTCTATATATTACCTCTCTTGGTGTCTGTTCAGACCTCCACAATTCAGGGAGAGTAGTTTCCAGCTACAAGCTACTCTGCATTAATTTAAAAAACTGTGCAGATAGGCGGAGTGCAAAAGACCAAAGAGGGGACAGCCACTCCCCCATACAAACAGTCTAGAAAAACAATGTTTGGTCTGCCCAGCCAAAAAGTTTTCTTGAAAAAATGAGCATAGGTGCACGCTGGTGTGGCAGTAACATACAAACACAATCCAATATCAGCAGCTATACTGGGACTAAAAACAATCAGAAAGCACATAGGAAGTTTTGGAAAATAATTTCTGCTATTTTGAATACTTGAAAAATGTTAGGTTTTTAGTGCAGATTTTTGATAAAAACTGTATAAACCCACCTGCCGATGCCAAGGCGACCTCAATACAGGTGGGAACCTACGCTATATGTAACCTCTCTTAGTGCCTGTTCAGACCTTCACATTTCAGGGATAGTAGATTCTAGACTGTTTGTATGGGGGGGTGGCTGCCCCCACCGTGGTTTTTTGCACTCCACCTACCTGCACAGGTTTTTAAATCAATGCAGGGTAGTTTGTAGCTGGAATCTACTCTCCCTGAAATGTGAAGGTCTGAACAGGCACCAAGAGAGGTAACATATAGCGTAGGTTCCCACCTGTATTGAGGTCACCTTGACATGGCAGATAGGCTTATACAGTTTTGATCAAAAATGTGCACTAAGAACTTCACATTTTTCATGTATTAAAAGTAGCAGAAATGCTTTTCCAATAATTCCTATGTTCTTTTTGATTGTTTTTTAGTGCTAGTAGTGTGCTGCTGGTATTGACAGGTAGTCACTATGGGCGACATGTATGAATCCCGCCGGGTCGGGGTGCACCTTTCCGCCAGTTTCCCGGCGGAATCTGCGCCTGATTTATGTCAGGGCCGGGGCGCGCTCATACGTACAATGTAAAGTCCGCCGCGCTTCGCCTGTGTGTTAGGCGCAGTGCGGGACTGAGGCGCAGTGCGGCACTGTGCCTATGATTCGGCGCCGGAGGTAGTGCGGTCATACATGCGGGGAAAAGTCCGCCGCGCCTGGCCAGTGTGTGGGGCGCAGTGCGGGGACCGAGGGGCAGTGCGGCGCTGCGCCTAAGATTCGTCGTCCGAGGCGGTGCCGTCATACATGCGCGGAAAAGTTCCCTGCGCCTCGCCAGTGTGTGTGGGGCACAGTTCGGGGACAAGGGCGCAGTGCGGGGACATGGGCGCAGTGCGGGGACTGAGGCGCAGTGCGGCGCTGCGCCGAAAAACAGTTCCGATGCGAGACAGGCTGGAACAGCGAGAAATCATTCCAGATGTCAGTGCGGAGTAAGAATCAAAAATCGCCTTTATAAAGGCGTTCAACATTCTCAGGAAAAGAGCTGAAACCTAAAAAATAAGAATTACATAAAACAAAATCACTTTCCAATATCCTAATTCAAGAATTAGGATATTGGAAATTGCCGGGAAATACAGTAATTCAAATTCAGAAAGCTATTCTGATTGGTCGGCATAAAACGGCCAATCAGAATAGGAGCGACAGTGAACCATTAAAACCTATGGCGAAGTTTAGACCAATCAGAATCCACGGCGGGATAGTTTAAAATACAGTAAAAATGCTGAAAAGAGCTGATTGGTTAAGCTACCGGGGACTTGGCTAGCTCAGCCAATCAGAATAGGAGCGACAGAGACCCATTCTAGCCTATGGAGAAGTTTAGACCAATCAGAATCCACGGCGGGATAATTCAAAATACAGTAAAAAGACAGAAAAGAGCTGATTGGCTGAGCTAGCGGGGGCTTGGCTATCCCAGCCAATCAGAGCGCGAGCTACTTCTCCCATTATAGTCTATGGAGAGATGGGAGCTCTGAAATCTCGGCGCTCAGCGCCGTGCGGCATGAAGTATTCATCAAAAAAATCATTTTTATTAAATGTAAAACATTATCAGATAAAGAGCAGAACCCTTCTTTACAAATAAAGCAGTTAAAAACCTGAACAACACGTTTGTCGCCGAGACCGGCGCTACATAGGGAATTGCAATAGAGAGAATTGTCGGGAAATACAGTAATTCAAATTGTTTAAGCTATTCTCATTGGTCGGCATAAACCAGCCAATCAGAATAGGAGCGACAATGTCCCATTATATCCTATGGAGGAGAATTGACCAATCAGAATAGGAGCGACAATGTCCCATTATAACCTATGGAGGAGAATTGACCAATCAGAATAGGAGCGACAATGTCCCATTATATCCTATGGAGAAAAACTGACCAATCATATTCCAAGGCGGGACAGTTCAAAATACAGTAAAAATGCAGAAACGACATTTTAATCAGGCCCAAGGAAAAGGGGGGCTTGGCACTTCCAGACATAAAAATATATTATATTGCGGCAGTTGTGACTAGGGTAGTGGATTGGTTCCATTGTAGGGAAACAAAGAGCTGGGTGCGGATGGAGGAAGACATGTGTGGGATACCCCTGTCCTCTATAAACTGGCTTAACGCTTCTCATCTAAAGCTTGGTCTTATGAGCTTGCCCCTGGTGGCTCAACTTACCTCCTCCACGTTCAAGAAATATGGTCAGCAACATAACCTCTTTACACCAGGTGGCCCGCTTACCCCGGTAAGAGGCAACCTGGCGCTCGCTATAACAGTGCCTTGTCTTTCCTATCTGGACAGCCAAAAGCGGAAGCCAGCTACTATTGGGGACTTCATTAACTCCTCTTCTTTTAAATCATATGAAGATTGCGTGCCCCTTCAAAGTAGGTCACCCAATGTGTGGCTGCAGTATATGCAGCTCAGACACTTCTTTCTCTCCTACAAACATAAATACGACCTAACTAGACCCTTGACTGCTTTTGAAACGCTATGCACACATCGCCTGCTCCCTAAGCACCTGATTTCAGTGATATACAATATGATAATTGCGGGTTTGGCCTCGATGAAGCCTAATTATCAATCAAGGTGGGAAGCGGAGATTGGGTGTACACTCTCAGCAGAAGAATGGACCAAGGCTTGCATCCTATCTCATAAAGCGTCTATCTCCTGTAGAGTTCAGGAGCTTAATTATAAGGTGTTGACGAGATGGTACAGAGTACCCACGCTGTTGCACTCAATCTATCCCTTGGTCCCTTCTGTATGCTGGAGATGTGGGAAGGCTCCTGGTAATATGACACATGTATGGTGGGGATGTGAAGAACTTAGACCCTTCTGGACTAGGGTTATAGAATTAATTGAAACCATCACGGGTCATAAACTTCGAGATGACCCCTCGGCTCTCCTCCTACTTATGCTGCCAATGCCCATGCACATCCTCAAGGGAGAACTGCTTGTCTTCCTTCTGATTCCGGCAAAGGCGATTATCCCAAGGAAGTGGAGATCTACCCATCCACCCTCCATTGCGGAATGGTTTAAAGAGATCTTTTATTTGCAGCGGATGGAGGAGATCCGGGCGGACCAGACGCAAACTCCGGAGCGCTATTGTGAAGTGTGGAGAGAGTGGATGGCTTTCACTTCTTCAGCGGAGTTTCTTAGCTCCAATTAGTCTCCCCTAATGGTGATGGGTCCCGAGATCTGAGCACTTTTATGTGGTACAATGTCTCTTGGCGGGTGCGTGTGGGCGGCTGTCGGGTCGGGTCGTGTCCAGTCTTTTGAGTTGACACCTGTTTGGTGCCTTACCTTTATTTGTTTTTCTAAAACTATCTGGCTTTTCTGCATAAATGTCTTTGATGTTTTACCTGCATCTGTAACTCATATTTGTGTGGTTAGCAGGGTGCAAGACTGATTTAGTTAAGACCTGTTATGAAGCATTCATAGAGATAAGAGATTCCAACTTCCTTACTTGACTTATTTTATATGATTAGGTTATTGTGCTAAAATATGCTACTGTTTTCCCACTATCCCATTATGCTTGCATTGTCTGACTGTACATTATCTATACGTGTTCTATATCAATAAAGCTGGTTTGAATAAGAAAAAAAAAATGCAGAAACGAGCTGATTGGTTGAGCTAGCGGGGGCTCGTCCAGCTTAGCCAATCAGAGCGCGAGCTACTTTCTCATAGAGTTCTATGGGAAAAGAAATTCTGAGCGCGCTCTGTGATTGGCTAAGTTAAAAGAGGCGCCGTTATTTGGACCATGGGAGAGCGAGCGACGCTCCTATGGGTTTTCTAATGCAATCTGAAATAAAACTGTACATGGCCGAAATCAAATTATAAGACTACAGAAGTGGTCCCGATGTGTATATAAAACGAATGATAATATGGGGGTAACGAAAAAAAAAATATTAAATCAATAAAATCATGTTTATTTCTTTATTTTCAGTACACCCATACTATTGATCCTTGGCTAACGAAAATAAAGAAATAAACATGATTTTATTGATTTAATATTTTTTTTTCGTTCCCCCCAAATATTATCATTCATTTTATATAACATCAGGACAACTTCTGTAGTGTTAATAATTTGATTTCGGCCGTTTTACAGTTTGATTTCAGATTGCATTAGAAAACCCATAGGAGCGTCGCTCGCTCTCCCTTTGGTCCAAATAACGGCGCCTCTTTTAACTTAGCCAATCACAGAGCGCGCTCAGAATTTTCTCCATAGAACTCTATGAGAAAGTAGCTCGCGCTCTGATTGGCTAAAGCTGGACAAAGCCCCCGCCACTTCAACCATCACTCGTTTCGGCTTTTTACTGTATTTTGGGAACTGTCCCACCTTTGAATATGATTGGTCCAAACTCCTCCATAGGATATAATGGGTCTTTGTCGCTCCTATTCTGATTGGTCAATAGTTTTCCATAAGTTTTAATGGGTCTCTGTCACTCCTATTCTGATTGGCTGAGCTAGCCAAGCCCCCGCTAGCTCAGCCAATCAGCTCTTTTCTGCATTTTTACCGTATTTTGAACTGTCCCCGCCTTTGATTCTGATTGGTCAATCCTTCCCGAAAGGTTTTAATGGTTCACTGTCGCTCCTATTCTGATTGGCCGGTTTAAAGCGACCAATGAGAATAGGTTTCAGAATTTGAATTACTGTATTTCCGGCAATTTCCAATATTATAATTCTTGATATTGCGCCGTTCTAGAGTTTAGGAAAGTGATTTTTTTAAAAATTAGTTTTTTTTTACGTTCAGCTCTTTTCGACACTGTTTTCCCCTTTATAAAGGCGATATTTTCCTATTCATACTCCTGCTGCACGGAGCGGAGCGCCGAGATTTCTGTCGCGATCTTCTATCTGCTTCCTCGCATGTTCGGATCCTGTTCACTTCGCCTCTGTCGGAGGATTTAGACCAAAAAAAAAACCCGTCTGCTTGTCGGAGCTGCCGAGCCTGCACTGCGCCTCGCTTTGCAGACCCTCCATCGTACATGCCTGGGAAATTTTCGACCCGGCCCGGTCCCGCTCTGGAACGCCTACACAGCGCCCACACCGCGCCCACTGCCCGCCCCTTCATGCGAGGCGCAGCTGAAAGTGGCGAACGCTGCGCCTAACACTGAATCCCCGCGTCCGACAGCAGGATTCGGGCTGGGAGGCGCAGTGTACGCCAAAAAACAGGCGGAAATCCCGATCATACATGTCGCCCTATGTGTTGCTCACATCTGGTCATGGGCTGGCAGTATTTGATCCTCTCTTAGTGCTATTATTAGTATCTTATTTGTATATTATATTATTATAGTACACTCACCGGCCACTTTATTAGGTACACCTGTCCAACTGCTTGTTAACACTTAATTTCTAATCAGCCAATCACAT
The DNA here is from genome assembly GCA_025379985.1 of Phyllomedusa bahiana. Classification (NCBI taxonomy): domain Eukaryota; kingdom Metazoa; phylum Chordata; class Amphibia; order Anura; family Hylidae; genus Phyllomedusa; species Phyllomedusa bahiana. The sequence continues at coordinate 33,370 of JAODAL010041940.1, forward strand.
GGCGGCAACTCAGTGCATTTAGGCATGTAGACATGGTTCAAGACAATCTCCTGCAGTTCAAACCGAGCATCAGTATGGGGAAAAAGGTTTATTGATGCCTTTGAACGTGGCATGGTTGTTGGTGCCAGAAGGGCTGGTCTGTGTATTTCAGAAACTGCTGATCTCCTGGGATTTTTCACGCACAACCATCTCTAGGGTTTACAGAGAATGGTCCGAAAAAAAAAAAACATCCAGTGACGGCAGTCCTGGGGCGGAAAGCCTTGTTGATGCCAGAGGGTCAAAGGGAATGGGCAGACTGGTTCGAGCTGATAGAAAGGCAAGTGACTCAAATAGCCACCCGTTACAACCAAGGTAGGCAGAAGAGCATCTCTGAACGCACAGTACGGCCAACTTTGAGGCAGATGGGCTACAGCAGCAGAAGACCACACCGGGTGCCACTCCTTTCAGCTAAGAACAGGGAAACTGAGGCTCCAATTTGCCCAAGCTCATCGAAATTGGACAGTAGAAGATTGGAAAAACGTTGCCTGGTTTTGATGATCTCGATTTCTGCTGCGACATTCGGATGGTAGGGGCAGAATTTGGGGTCAACAACATGAAAGCATGGATCCACCTGCCTGTTCAAGGGTTAGGTGGTGGTGGGGTGTAAGGGGGGGGAATATTTTCTTGGCACTTTTTGGGGCCCCCTTGGGTACCAATTGGATTTGCAACACCTTTGGAATCTTCCCACAAAGAATTGAGGCATTTTCTGAAGGAAAAAGGGGGCCCAAACCCCGTTACTAATGGTGTCCCTAATAAAGTGGCCGGTGAGTTAATATTATTAGTATTGGTCTTGGTATCGGGTTTTTTTTTGGAAACTTTTAAAGGGGGTGGGTATGGTAGATACATGAGGTGTATTATTTAGTAACTGCATGACTATTATTTAAAAGTATCATGCTATCGAACATAAATGAGTCTTTTAAAACAGGCAAATTTTGTAATCTTTGTAATCTTCATTACAGAGTGAAGTTTTTTTCTGCATCTATGCAGAAAAAACTTCAAATAAATGACAGGTACATTTCTTTTTATCCCAAAACATATGCGCCGCTGGTAACCATGCACCATGAAAACATGTGGCGCGAACCCTGCCCTGGTGAGAAAAGTATAACACAGAGGGCCCGTGCCCCGGATGTTTTGGGACCCTAGCAACGCCCCTGCTGACAAATGCTTTAACCTCTTTACAAAAGGGTTATTGCCGCGGATTGGCGCCCATTCCGACCCGGGTTTGCGCTTCAGTCGGCGGGAATCCGTCGGGTAATACGGTAACCACTGTCCCATTAAAAACAGGGATTCCGTCGCTCCTCCCCGCTCGGCAAATCCGCCACGGGGGGAGAAAGTAAGCACATTTTTTTACGGCGCGGGCCGCTGTAAACAATCATTGTCTATGGGGGCCGGGGGCGGGCCCTCGCCGCGCTCCCGGGGCCCCGCCCCCGTCCCCCCCCCTTAATTCACGCGGATTTGTGAACCCAAAATTTGGGTCACAAATCCGTCAGGAATAAGCCGTGTGAAAAAACCAAAGAAAATGATCACAAACCCCCCATCCCAAACAAGAAGACACCAGGGCAAAGAGACAACCAAGACATACCATAACAAACACTGACAAAACCTGACAAAACCGAAAAAAACACAAGAACAAAAAGATGTTAGAAAAGTCCCCAGACAATAATGGCGACGTCTCCATACGCAAGCGCCGTTTTTTAGGTCTCTATTGCTCCAAAAATGCTCTTGACGCCGGATTGTCAATGTAAAAACTTTAAAAGACCAAAAAAACGATTATACGTCGGGCACATCACATTTTAATGCCCTAAAAAGGAGCATTAAATAATAGCAATAAAACCGGCGCCTCCTTAAACGCAATGCGCCTTTGAGGGGATTACATTCACGGTAATGATCGTTTTTGCACCCCCTTCCAATGCACCTCGAAGGCACATTTCTACACGAGCATGACCCT
>JAODAL010041941.1:0-35355 GCA_025379985.1 Phyllomedusa bahiana
TTTTAAATTTTCTTTAGTTTTTATGTGCCACTGTTTTTTAATTTAAATGTCTATATGTTTGCTGCCACACCAGGTGTTTGTGTTTTTTTTTAAAAAAAATTTTTTGATGTGAAAAACCCAAGTGGTTTTTGATTTTAAGAAAGGGGGGAGTGGCTGACTCCATTTTGTTTTTGCACCCCACCCCTTCTCGGTTTTAAATCAGGCATTTGGCTTTGGAAGAGGTATCTTCCCCCCCTGAAGGTGGGGCTGAACAGGACCAATAGGAGGTAACAATAGCGTAGAACCCACTTCCCTGAGGCCCCCGGTAAAAGTTCGAAGGGGCTTAAGCATTTTGGCCAAAATGTAAACTAAGAACCCAAAAAAAATTTAAATGTATCCTAGTTACAGAAAATGCTTTTTCCAAAATTTCCCCAAAGTCCTTTTTGATTTTTTTAGTCCATAGTGTGCCACTTTTTTTTATTTGAATGTCTATATTATTCTGCCACACGTGTGATTGTGCAAATTTTTTTTTGATGTGCAAAACCATTGTGTCTTTGACCATTTTGCCATTAAGTAGTAAGGTGGTGCCCATCCTAGGGAACCCTGCGGATGAGGTGATTGGTTATGAGTGGGCATGTGCTAGATTGTGGGTGAGCCCCATGCTCACATAAATAAAGTTTGTGTACGGTTTTCAAGCGAATCTTTGGTGCAGAGAAAAGGAAGAATTTCTGGTTTTTTTTTATAATTGGCTTTTTCTTTGCATCGTTTTAATCTGCACTTTGTGGGACGCCCCCAGAAACTATTTTCAGACGATGATTTCTGCAAGTATTTTTAAGCCATGCTTTATTTGTATGCTGAATATGCTATTTTAATTTTCCCGCCTGATATCTGATATCATAAACATCCAAAAAAATTTTTCAATTTTACTTTGGGGAAAATTTTTTTAATTTTTCTACAATTTTTAGACACAGTTTTTTACAGATTATTTTAAAAATTCTGATATAAATTGCTTTTGCATCTGAAAAAAGCTGTTGACCGAAAATTTAAATGTTTGGGTAAAAACCTTTTCACTTTGCAAAGCTCCTGTGGCTTTCATTGTGAATTGAGGATAAATAAAACCAATAGAGTACGCTGTGGGTTCCTTTTTCTCTTTTCCATAAGCCTTTGTTATGCAAAACAGTTGTGAGGATGTTAGGTGAGTAAATCCTCCACCAAACCAATTTATTGATCGCTCTCCTCAAGGGGAAATCTTTCCCCTTCATTATTTCTTTTTGAGAACTTGCCTCTTAACATCTTTTTTTTACTGGTGACTTACCCCCAGCTGCTTTTCATTAGTACACTTAGCATTTTTTAATTTTCTTTAAAATTTTTGAGATGTTTTGTTATCATCAATTTCTGAAGGATTTTAGTTTTTTCAAATGAAAAAAAAAATGTTTAACTTTGAACTTATGAAATGTGTTCTGTGTTCTGTTGTCAATAAAACAAAAAAATATGGCTTTAAGAGTTTCCAAATTTTTGCATTTTTGTTTTTTTTAAACATTTTATACAGTGTCCAAAATTTTGAGCGTTAAATCCTGTACATCAATAAATCAAATGTGACAATGATTTGGGTTAAAAAAATATTGATCACTTGACTCTTGTGTTACAATGCTTACATTAAGTTTTTCTTTTTTAGTTTTATCGGGGTAATCTTATTTGAGTACCAGGCATGATTACTTCTCAATATTTTGTTGCAAATTTTCTTCGAACAGCATAGTTCTTCCACTCTAACAGAGTTTAGCCCTTTCTACTACCCTGCTACACAATTCTGTGGCGGGTCCTAGACACAATTCCATTCCTTATTTTAAATAGCTTGTGCCATCACTTTCATTGTTTTTACATAGAGTTTTTAACATCTTTTTAACAAGACACAGTGAAACTGAGTTTCAACACGGTGGCGAAGATTGGTTTTAACAAGGGCAGGTTCCACTCAGAACAGGGCCCTTTCCATGGTTGACCAAAGTTTGTCCACATCTCAGCAATCATATCCAAGATTGTCTTTTCAAAATAGATGTATGAGTGCTGCCAACATTGCTACAGAGGGGGGGGTGGTCAGCCCAGTCAGTGCTCAGACCATACGAAACCCCACTGCATCAAAAAGGTCTGCAAAGGGTGTCATCACAGAAAGAAGTCTCTTCTAAAGATGATGTACGGGAAAGCCCACAAACATTTTGCTGAGTACAGCAGACTAAGGGGTGGATTACTGGAACCATGTCTTGTGGTCTGATGAACCAAGATAAACCTATTTGGTTCAGGTGGTGCCAAGCGTGTGTGGCGGTAACCAGATGAGGAGTACAAAAACAAGTGTGTCTTGCCTACAGTCAAGCATGGTGGTGAAGTGTCATGGTTTGGGGCTGCATGAGTGTTGCCAGCTGTGGAGAGCTACACTGAGGGAACCATGAATGTCAACATGTACTGTGACATACTGAAACAGAACGTGATCCCCTCCCTTTATGAACTGGCCGCGAAAAAAGAGCCCAAACACACCCCCCAAGGATGTCTTGCTAAATAAAAAATGGGGGGAAAAGGGATGGACGGGCCTTTTAGCATGTCTGCAGACCAAAAACCTTTTGGGAGCATCTGGAGGCATCCTAAAAGGGAAATGGAAAAAATCGGGGTCTTGTACCCACCACCCCTTGATGTTGCAGGGGGTGGGGGGGTTTCCAGTAGAAACCTTAAAGCTCTATGAACTCCTTTCCAAAAGAGGTTTAGGCAGGGGCTTGGAAAAAAAATTGGCCCACATTTATTGGACACTTTGGGAACAAGGGGAAAAATGTTAAAGGTGCGGGCAGTGGGGGGAGAAAAAAAAAACGTAGTACAGTTCTACTAGTCATCTCAAAAAATTAAAATATCACTGAAGATAATTGATATCAATAATTTAAGTCAAATAGAGAAACCCATATATTGTATAGACCTCAGTACAGTATGAATTACAAGGTGTATATTAACACATCTGTGAGCCCCTATAACAAATAAAAAAGATAGTCCTGGAGAACCCTTGAACTTCAATGAAGATTCTAATTTTTTGAGATGCACTAGTATACATGTATGAACAGTCACACTCCAAATTTTGGTGCTATAAGCGACAGTGCAACACTTTTTAATGTGCCAAAAATGACGCATTCTGAGCGTGTCGCACAACCTTCTTGAATTTAACACATTTATGATTCTTTGACACCAATCTATGCCAGAACAGCAGACCAGGGTAAAGGTAGTGTCTGAGCCAGAACTTGGTATGGCTCTACACTGCCCCTGTATGTAAAGGACCTGCAGAAGAAGAGCCGACCTGGGTAAAGGTGGTGCCGGAGCCAGACTTTGGTATGGCTCGACACTGCCCTGTAGGTATGACCTGCAGAAGAACAGCCAGACCAGTAAAGGTGGTGCCTGAAGCCAACTTGTGGTATTGGCCCTACAATGCCCTGTATGTAGGACCTGCAGAAGAACAGCCAGACCAGTATAGGTGGTGCCTTAAGTCCTAACTTGTGGTATTGGCGCTACACTACCCTGTAATGTATGACCTGCAGAAGAACAGCCAACCAGGGTAAAGGTATGCCTGAGCAGACTTGTGGGGGGGTATTGGCTCTACACTGCCCTGTAAATGACCTGCAGAAGAACAGCCAGACAGGTAAAGTGGTGCCTTACCAAACTTGTGGAGGGGCTCGACACTACCCTGTATGTATGACCTGCAGAAGACTGCCAGACCAGGTTTAGGTAGTCGGCCTGAGCCAGAACTTGTGGTATTGGCTATACTCTGCCCTGTATTATGTCCGGCAGAGAACGCCAGACCAGGGTAAAGGTGGTGCCTTGCAGACGTGTGGTAATGGGCTCTGCACTGCCCTGTATGTATGACATGCAGAAGAAACAGCAGACCCGGATAAAGGTGGTGCCGGAGCCAGACTTGTGTTATTGCTCTACACCTACCTTAATGTATGACCTCAGAAGAACAGCCAGACCAGGGGAAAGGTGGTTGCATGAGGCCATCTGTGGTATTGGCTCTACACTGCCCTGTATTGTATGACCTGCAAGAAAAGCAACCGGAATAAAGTAGTGCTGACCAACTTGTGTATTGGCTCTACACTGCCCTTAGTGTATGACCTCAGAAAACAGCCAGACCAGGTAAAGTTGCCTAGCCAGACTTGTGTATTGGTCTGCACTGACCTGTATTATGACCTGCAAAGAACAGCCAACCAGGATAAAAGTGGTGCCTGAGACAGACGTGTGGTCTGGCTTGCCTGCCTGATGTATGACCTGCAGAAGAACAGCAGACAGGATAAAGGGTGGTGCCTGAGCCAGACTTGGGTATGGCTCTACTCGGACCCTGGTAAGGTATACTCAGCAGAACGGGGCCAACCAGGTAAGGGGTGCCTGAGCCAGACTTTGGCGTATTGGCCTCGACACTGCCCTGTATGTATGACATGCAGAAGAACAGCCAACCAGGGTGGGGGGGGGGGTTGGGGGGGGGGGTAAAAGTGGTGCCTGTAGCCAGACTTGGGTATTGCTCTACACTGACCTGTATGTATGACCTGCAGAAGACTCCTGACCAGGTAAAGGTGGTGCTGACCAGACTTGTGGTAATTGGCGCTACACTGCCCTTATGTATGACTCAGAAGAACACCAATCAGGGAAGAGGTTGGGTGCCTAGCCAGACTTGTGTATGGCATCTACACTTGCCCTGTATGTAATACCTGCAAAAGAACAGCCCAGACCAGGGTAAAGGTGGTGCCTGACCAACTGTGGTATTGGCTCCTACCCACCTGCCCGTATGTATGACCTGCAAGAAGAACAGCCACACCAGGGTAAAGGTGGTGCCTGAGCCAGACTTGTGGTATTGGCTCTGAGCGGCCCGGTAATGTATGACCTGCAAAAGAACAGGCAGACCAGGATACAGGTGGTCCTGAGCCAGACTGTGTAGTGGCGCACACTACCCTGTTTGTAGGACCGGCAGAAGAACAGCCAGACCAGGGTAAGGTGGTGCTTGAGCAACTTGTGGTATGCTCCCTACACTGCCCTGTATGTAGACCTGCAGAAGAACAGGCAGACTGACAAAAGGTTAGTGCCTGAGCAAGACTTGTGTTTTGCTCTACACGCCCGTTTGTAGACCTGCAGAAGAAAGCCCGACCAGGGTAAAGTGGTGCCTAGCCAGACTTTGTTTTCGGCGTCAGCACTGCCCTGTATGTATGACCTGCAGAAGAACACCAGACAAGGATAAAGGTGGGTGCCTGAGCCAGAAATTGTGGATTGTCTCTGCACGCCCTGTATGTAGACCTGCAGAAGAACAGGCAACCAGATAAAGGGTGCCTGAGCCAAACTTGTGGATTGGCTCGGCACTGCCCTGTATGATGACCTGCAGAAGAACAGCCAGACCAGGATAAGGTGGTGCCTGACCAGACCTTTGTGGTATGGACTCTGCACGCCCGGTTAATGGATGACCAGAAAGAACAGCCAGACAGTTAAAGGTGTGCCCTGAGCCAGACTTGTGGTATTGGCTCTACACTGGCCCTGTAGATGACCTGCATAGAACAGCCCAGACCAGGAAAAGTGGTGCCTAGCCAGTCTTGTCGTATTGGCTCACACTGCCCTGTAGGTATGACCTGCAGAAGAACACCAGACCAAGGTAAAGGTGGTGCCTTAGCCAGACTTTGGTATTGGCTCTAACACTGACCTGCATGTATGACCTGCAGAAGAACAGCCAGAACCAGTGGTAAAGGTGTGCCTTAGCCAACTTGTGGTATTGCTCTACACTGACCGTATGTAGGACCTTGCAGAAGAACAGCCAAACCTGGGTAAAGGTGGTGCCTGAGCCCAGGCTTTTTATGTAATCTCGACACGGCCCTGTATGTATACCTCAAAGGAACAGCCAGATCAGGAAGGTGGGCCTGAGCGAGACTTTGGTGATTGGCACTACACTGCCCGGTAGTATGACCTGCAAAGAACAGCCAGACCCGGGGAAAGGTGTGCCTGTGCCAGACTTGGTGGTATTGCTCTGCCCTGCCCTGTATGTATGACCTGCAGAAACAGGCAGACCAGGATAAAGGTGGTGCCTGACCAGACTCGGTATGGCTCTACACTACCCTGTATGTAGACCTGCAGAAGAACGCCAACCCAGGGTAAAGGTGGTGCCTGAGTCAGACTTTGGGGGATTGGGCTCTACACTGCCGGTGATGTTTGACCGGCAGAAGAACAGCAGACCTAATAAAGGTATGGCCTGACCAGACTTGTGGGTTTGGCTCTACACTGCCTTAATGTATACCTGTCAGAAGAACAGCCAGACCAGGGTAAAGGTGGTGCCTGAGCCCAGACTTGTGGTATTGGCTCTGCACGCCCTGTAATGTATGACCTAAGAAGAACATCCAGACCAGGATAAAGGGTTGCCTGAGCCCAGACTTTGGTAGTGGCTCTGCACTGCCCTGTATGTATGACCTGCAAAGAACAGGCAGACCAGGATAAAGGTGGTGCCTGAGCCAGACTTGTGGTATTGGCTCTACACTCCCTGTATGTTATGACCTGCATAAGAACAGCCAGACCAGGGTAAAGGTGATGCCCTGACCAACTTGTCGTATTCTCTACAAACTGCCCTGTATGTATGACCGGCAGAAGAACAGCCATAAAACAGGGGTAAAGTGGGTGCCTTAGCCAGACTTGTGGTATTGTGCTCTACACTGACCTTGTATGTATGACCGCAGAAGAACAGCCCACCAGGGAAAGGTGGGTGCCGTACCAGTCTTTGGTATTGCTCTACACTGACCTGTATGTATGACCTGCAGAAGAAAAGCCAGACTCTGGGTAAAGGTGGGCCTGAGCCAGTCTTGTGGTATTGGCTCTACACTGCCCGTATGTAATGACATTCAGAAGAACAGCCAGACCAGGGTAAAGGTGGTGCCTGAGCCCAGACTTTGGTTTGGCTCGACACTGCCCTATTATTAGGACCTGCAGAAGAACAGCCAGACCAGGGTAAAGGTGGTGCCTGATCCGGGCTTGGATATTGGCTCTACACGGGCCCTGTAATGTATGAACCTGCAGAAGAACATCCAGATTCAGGTAGAAGGTGGTGCCTGAGCCAACTTGTGGTATTGGCAATACACTGCCCCTGTATGTAAGACCGGCAGAAAACACCAGACCAGGGGTAAAAGGTGGGTGCCTGAGCCAGACGGGTGGGATGGGCGCCTACACTGCCCTGTATGTATGACCTGCAAAAACAGCCAACCAGGGTAAAGTGGTGCCTGTTCAGACTTGTGGATTGGCTCTGCACTGCCCTGTATGTAGGGACCTGCAGAAGATCAGGCAGACCAGGATAAAGGTGTGCCGGAGCCCAGACTTGTGTATGGTTCTACACTACCCTGTATGTATGACCTGCAAAGAATCAGCCAGACCAGGGTAAAGGAGCCTGAGACCAGACTTGGTGGTAGTGGCTCTACCTGCCCGTAGTATACCTGCAGAAGAACAGGCCAGATCTGAATTAAGGTAGTGCCTGAGCAGACTTGTGTATTGCTCTACACTGCCCTGTATGTATGACTGCAGAAGAAATGCCAAACCGGGGTAAAGGTGGTGCCCTAGCCCAGACTTGTGTATTGGCTCTGCACTGCCCTGTATGGTATGACCTGCAGAAGAACAGCCAGACCAGGATAAAGGTGGTGCCTGACCAAGACTTGTGGTATTCTGGCTCTGCACGCCCTAGGTATCCTGCAGAAGAACAGGCAGACCAGATAAAGGGGTGCCTGAGCCAGACTTGTGGTAATTGGCTCTACACTGCCCTGTATTATGACCTGCATAAACCAGCCTAACAGGTAAAGGTGGTGCCTGGCCAGACCTTCGATTGGCTCTACACTGCCCTGTATGTATGACCTGCAGAAGAACAGCCAGACCAGGGTAAAGTGGCCTGAGCCAATTGTGGTATTGGCTCTACACGGACGCTGTATGTAGGACCCCTGCAGAAAACAGCCAGTCCAGTAAAGGTGTGCCTTAGCCAACTTGTGGTAGGGGCCTCTACACAGACGTATTAGACCTGCAAAGACAGCCAGACCAGGGTTAAAGGTGGTGCCTGAGCCAGCTTATGGATTAGGGCGCTACACGCCTGTATGTATGACCTGCAAAGAAACAGCCAGATCAGGGTAAAGGTGGTGCCGGAGCCAGGACGTGTGTATTGGCAACTAACACTGCCCGTATGTTGACCTGCAAAGACAGTCCCCCCCCCCCCCCAGAACCAGGGTAAAGTGGTGCCTAGCCAGACTTGTGTATTGGCTCTACACTGCACTGTATATGACCTGCAGAAGAACAGGTGTCATAATGCTGGTGCATTCTACACTGCTTAAGCTATTTAGATCTGCCTGTCAGTGCCAGCATTCATATATGTCCCCAATTTGTCCCACTGTCCTTAGGGGTGTACTCACTTTGTTGCCACCTGTATAGTACATTGTATGGCTGTAGGTGAGTTATTTTTGAGAGCACCAAAATTTTACACTGTAAACAATATTCACTACGTTATATTGTAGCTAATGTTGAATCTTAAGTGTTGTCCAATGAAAAGAAATAATACGATATTTGCAAAAATGTAAGGGGTGTACTCACTTTTGTAAAATACTGTATCATTTTCGGTAATTGTGCTGGTTCAGTGTACATTTTTTCAGAAAACGATTTTCTTGTGACTTTAGCTTTAATGTTGCATGCTATCTTTCTGCTTCAGTCATTCGTAATAGCATTAGCAGCAGTGTCGATCTAGCCCACTAGAGGATCAGAACATCTATCGGTGGGCCCCAGGTCTGGCACATAGGGGTCCGCCACAGCCCCGTAGTAATTTCATTGCGCCGCTGTCTCTCCTTAGCCGCACAGCCTAGTCATTCTGCATAGACTGTGTGGCCGAGGAGCTACTGTAGCAGTGTCCCCACCAGTGGCGTTGCTAGGGTCTCAAAACATCCGGGGCCTGGGCCCTTTGTGTTAAGTTTTGCCAGTAGGGCGGATTCACACACAGGTTCACGGCCCCATTTGTGAAACTGCAGCTTGTATTTTGAACAAAAAAACTGTAGCCAGCGCGTGCCTCTGATATTTCTTATCCCCCAGAACAGGTAATCCTAGCTCTCAGTGAGACCTTATGAATTAACATAGATGGCGGCCCGTAATGGTCGGCGTATTGAAGCGCAATTAACACGCCGAACTACAGACCGACTACGTGGTGTGGAACATACACAGTGTATTGTTGGGGCATAACTGCATAATGCGTCCAAAGTGCGCCCCACAAATACGGTAAAATCATAGCGTGAGAGCTCTAGTGACTGGTTGTTTTCCCTGGAACCAGAAACCCCCCGTAAAAATAAGTGGACCGGCCACAGGGAAAAGTGAAAGGGGATGGAGGTGGCCTATAGCGGTCGCACAGGTACGCTGGTGAACATACCCTTAGGCCATGTTCACATGGTGTACTGGCCGCATGTACTCTACATGCCGCAATACGCTGTGCATTTTGAAGTGCAACGTTGTTCAGGGGCCTGCGCCATTCACGAACAGGAGTCTTCAGCGGCGCGTAAGCGCCACCAAGAGTGACCTGTTCCCCCTTTCTCTCCCCAGGCGTGCGATACAATCTGATTGTATGGGAGGAAACAGAAGTAATTCAGATTTCTCTATGAACCATGGATTACCAATTGGGGGCTCATGTTGGTGGTATTGATGGTGCAAATACACCGCAAAATGTACCCTGCAGTTACGCCGGGGAACCTAGCCTTAGCCTGTCTGCAGCAGCTAAAACATAGCAACCCAGACCAAAATGATAGGTATGAAAATTCTATTCAAATATAATTCAACTTCAGGTTGTAGTTTACATGTGTAAGGACAAACAGGCAGGATTATGTTTTATCACGTGAAATGAGGTGATATTGGTGATATTTGTTACATACAGTACTTACACATTTACATACATACATATACACACACGTACAGACACACACACATGTAAGACATGACCACACATGATACACTACAGTACACACAGGCATAGACATACCCAAATATGTATAGACATACACACACCAGTGTATACACTTACATACACACACATGCATATAACATACCAACACATTATAACACATACACAGTATTTGGATTACACAGACAACACAGTATAGCATACACACATGCCATTCTCTCTCATGTATAGACAGACACACACATGCATACACATACCAGTACACAACATGCATAGACAGACCCCAGCACATGTATAGACACATTCACTGATGTGAGACGACAGACCCACACATGGTATATACATACCCACCATGTATAGACACATCACACATATTATAACATACACACACATGGAGAAAGACCAACACTCACATGTTTTAGACCATACACACACATGCAGCATATACACACACATGTATTCACAGACACACACATGTAGAGACACACACGCAGTAGACAGCACAGACATTTATCCCATTCAGGTCACTGTCATATTTTTTGTCACAATTATACTATCTCTAGCATTGGTTCTCTACAGTGAGGCTACGCTCTCACTTGAGACCTCATGATACAGGGCCACCGGTGGAAGATTCTGTTGACTCCATAACATTATCACTGGAGGCCTGTCAGGCAGAAGGTGGGGACACTGGGAGCAACTGGGGCTGAAGCCGAGCACGACAGGGGCGGAGCCTCTCCTTGCTGTAATAGGCTGAACTCCCTGACCTCCCCCCCCCCCCCTTGTGCTGGACATGGCTGCAGGCACAGAGTCAGGAACTTCAGTGGAGTGAGCACCGGCCCCCTCCCCCGCCTAAGCGCCTGACACCCGGGCATCGCCTGCCTCCCCGGGCAGGCTCTTATGGACTACCTGACTGTATGGGCGTCCAGGGAACAAATACTGCTAAACAGTTGTCAGCTCTGCAGGCACACAGCAGCTGCCGACGATCTGAGGTCGGGGCACAGCAGGGGTAATCGGGCTTGTGCCCCGAACATTACTGCCTAGCGACGCCCCTGGTCCCCACGCTGGGGGAGTGATGATGTCATGCCGCCAGTGTTAGGCAGAAGAAGAAGGCACTTGGCTGGAAAGGAGAAAGGTGAGTATTGTTGTCATTATTTTTATTGGTGGTTTATATGCCTGCCTAACTGAGGGGACCTATATTACATGTAAAACCAGAAGTTTACGGACACGTATAAAAAGACACATATGCAATCTTTTTCTTACTACCTGCATAAAATCAGAAGATACCTTACCGTTTTTAGGTCAATTAGGATTACCAAAATGATTTATAAATGCCAAATGCCCAGAACTATGAGAGAGAATTTTTTACGGTATTTTATTACATTTTGCAAAGTCACTAGTTTACAATACACTAGATTTAACTATGTCTTTAAAAATTTGGGACAGCCCAATATGATGATGGTCATGTCATCGAAGCTTCTGAGAGTTTTATGGGCACCATTTGATAATTAGAGACATCACCGCCTGGATTTATTTTAATGCCTACCAGAAACCACTGCGTCTGTGTGTAACTCAGGGAAAGTCCGAAAGGAAAGCAAGCCAATAGATCAGGGAAGTCTATTGTGATATTGCACAAGTCTGGTTCATCCTTGGGTCAATTGCCAATACTTGAAGTTGCCCCATTCATCGTACAAACAAGTATATGCAATACAAACAAGATGAATAGGCTTTGTCTAACATGGCCAGTCAACCCTACGAACAGAACAAAAAACCTTGTGATGATGCTAGCGGAAGCGGTTAAGATTTTGTCATGATCCACATGGATACAATGATTATCAACATGGTCTCGAAAAGGCCACGCTGCCAGGACGAGCCATTACTCCATAAGAAACTATAAAAGCCAGATGTATTGTTTGAAAATGCACACAGATAAAAGACCGACATTTTTAGAGCAGGTCCTGGTGGTTGATGAACCTAAATTTGATTAAGTTAAATTGAACATTTGGACAAAGGAACAGCGTTACTGTTTGAGGAAGAAAAGGGAAAGCTTGGAAGCCTAAGAACACCATCCGCAACGGTGAAACAGGTGGTTGGCAGCATCATGTTTTTGGTTGTGTTTGCTGCAGAGGACGGGGGCACGGTCATAAAAAGGATCATCAGGAGGAATGACATCACCAGGAAGTGAAATGGGTTTTCCCAAATGGACAATGATCGAACTTACTGCCAAACTGATTCAAAGTGGCTAAGGATATCCAAGTCAATTTTTGGAGTTGCCTTCACAAGCAATGGGCAAAACTGAAAAGGCAGGTGTGACAAGGCCAACCTACAAACAGGGGCACGGTTGGGTGAGGATGGCAGGTCTGTCAAGGATGTCAAAAATACATTAAGGCAATGCGTCCATAACGAAAAATTATGTTAACGCTGGTACTTGTGGCAGAAAGTAATAAAAATGCTTAAACATTTTCTATCTCATGATTCTGCATGTGGCAAATAAAAATATTTTGGTTCCTAACGGACCTAAAACAGGTAAGGTTTATTCTGATTTGCATGTCAGACTAGTGAGAAATAAACATGCATATTTCTTTGGTCTATAGTTGTATGTAAAACCTCTGGTTGTCACGGTAGAGCCCATAGCACCCATGGGTCCACCCGCACTACAAACTAACGTCCGGCTGAAATATGGTGCTATAGCCTCATCAGTAACATTCTGGCATAAATTTTTACACTGGATTATGCACTTAGAGCAGAGGTTCACAACATGGGGATCAGGGCAACATACTGTCCCTACTCTGTGTGCCTCCAATCCATCAGGGGGGGGGGGGGGGGGGGGGGGGAGTCTAACATCTTTTTCGCCTTTTTCAGACGTCAAAAGTATGTTCATCTTTTGACAGTTTGCATTCAACTGAGGCATTTATTATGGCAATGCTTGGCACGATATGCGGGCAACTTTTATGTGACATTAGCTAGGTTCACACGGCGTAGATCACTCGCCAGCCATAGACTGGCATAACCAGCACTGAAAACGAGACATGACTATTCACTTCATCGCACCTTCCTTCATACATGTCACCCTCAGGCTAGGTTCACACGGTGTATTTGCAGGGCGTAATTACGCCCCACAATTATGCCGTGTGGCCGGGGGCGGGGCAGGAGCGAGGGAGGGAGCGGGGGGCCGGCACTTTGCAGGCCCATAGACATTCATTACCAGCGGCGCTAATACGCCCTGGTAATTCACATGTCATTTATCTCCCCCTCGGCGTATTGTGCAAGCAGGGAGAGGAGACGTAATCCATAGTTCTCTATGAGACTGTGGATTACCGTAATGACTGGGATGTTTTCAGCCCGTAATTTCGGCACTCCGGCGCGTAATTACGGACTGAAATACGTCCAGTTTTAAGCCGTGTGAACATGGCCTTAGGGTTGGTACAGTTGCAGTGGACACTGTAGGGCTGTATATGCTATTTAAAGGAACCTATATAAGCAATCCAGTAAAAACTGTTATATTATCTCTGGATTTCTTCCTCAAATCTAACACAATCTTGGCAAATCCACAAGATATACCATAAAAATATTTGATAGGTTCGAGGAGGAGATGAGTTGGAGAGGTGGCTATTTATGAGTGTTTTCTATAGTTGTGAAACAACCACTTTTGTAACCCCAAAAAACTACTGTGAACATAGGCTCCTCATATCCTCCTTCTAGAGTACTGAGCAGGGCACCATCCATAAAGTTCTTAAATTGTATTTATTTTATAGGGAGAACATCACAAAAAAAACCCCCTGAGCCATTGCGGGAAGAACACAGGGTTTGGGGGAATGAGGTTAGGGAAGTTTTTTTTGCTTTTCAATGGCCCTCAAAAAATTGGAGGCCTTTAAAAAATTTTTTTAATTTAGCTTAACCCGGTTTGAGGTCACGTTTTACATGCGAGCCCGGGAATCTTTCCGGAAAGGACAATGTGACATTCATAGGACTAAAATGTAAAACATCGGTCAAAAGGCATGGCCAGTTTTCCCTTTTCCCTTTCTTTTCCCCAAATTTAAACCAAAGGATCTGTCGAACCCCCCGTTATCAAATTTCCCCCTATGGTTTTCCCCCATTCACCCCCAACAGCTGTGGGATCAGTCATCCCAAACATGTACAACCTACCCTGGCCTAATTAAATCACCCAGGTCACTAGCTCTGCTGTGCTGCAATTAAATGGTGGTAAATAAGTGACTCATCGAGTTACAATTTTCAAATAGTAAAACGTTCAAAAAAATAACCATGTAACTTTGTAAGAGGACAAAAACTTTTTGACAATAACCCCCCTTCACTCCAACACAAGACAAGTGCATACATACACAGTAAAAGAGTTGTTGCAACAATCATAACGCGCATTATTCTAATAGAAATTCAGCTGATTCAGAAATATGCTCTGAGCATTTTTTTCAGTTTCTTTTCCTTACGTTGTGAGCCCCCTTGTCACCCAATTGTAGCCCCATGAACAACAAAATGAGCCTCCTGATGTAATTGTATCCACATTCAATCCTCTTACAAAATCAGCTCAACCATGCCTCGTAAATTAATCCAAAAGAAAAACCCCAAGGAGTATGGGGAATAAAATATCCAAGTTGCTTTATTCATACTCTTTTTTAAAATAAAATATTAAAAAAAAATTAGTGTTTTTTAAAAAAAACCCGCCCCAGTAATCCAGCAAAAGTAAATACCCTCTTAAATATATTTTTGAAATAAAAACCAAATTACAGTACCAAAAGGGCCCATGTAGTGATCAGAAACTATGGCCCTTGTCACCAAAACCACTTTACTAGATATAGTAACAGAGTTTTTCATCATAATGGTTTTATTTGATCCCTTACCCTGTCCTCCAAGTATCCATCATTTTATCTCGGGGCCAAGTTTTAATGGTACACTCTATCCATGCATAATGGCATCTATTGGGAAAAGACATTAAGTAAATTAGTTCTTTTTGATCTTTAAAAAAAGTTTAGTTAAAGGGGTTCAAATGTTAAAAACGTAGCAAGGTTGTACCTGCCCCCCCGGGACGCCCCTTTCCCCACTATATGTTTCCCTCAAGGGGAAAAAAAATACATTGATCCCCTTTCCGATTAAAACCCACTTTTCACAGCTGGGAGTTATTCCCGGCGCCGTACTGTGTTCGAGGGGGCCCGGGGTCACTCCCAAACGCTTCGGCAGTCCGCATTTCATGCGCATGCGGGGAAAGGGTTTCACTTCCGGACTTTGCCCCCGGAGTGCGTTACGGGACGCCAGGGGGTCCGACGGACCCCAAAGCCCCCCAAGGATAAAAAACGAGATACTCTATTTGTGTTTTAGGTATAGAAATTTTATATTAAAAAAATTTAAAACCCCCAACCCCCTAAAATTTATTACCATATTAAAATATATGAAACCCCCCCGTTTTTACAGAATAGAAAGAAAAAAAGAAAGAAAAAAAAATGGAAAAAAAGGGACAGGGGTTCGTAAAAGTGTTTCTCTTTTCAATTCCCGTCCTTTTTCCAAAATCTCATAGGGCTGATTTTCGGTGAGTATTAAAAACAGTATTGTAACTAAATTACGGGGTTTCAGAGTTCATAAAAGTGAGTGTGTCCGTAAAAAACCCCCAAAAAGGGAGGACTTTCAGATAAAATTCTATCTAAACCTATCAAAAAAAGGAAAGAATAAAAAAAATTTTAAAAAAAACCCTTTAAATATATCAAAGGAACAAAAAATGTGAGAATATATTACATTTAAAAAAATTTGTGGATTTTAAACGCTCTTATCCTGTGGTTTGAACATTCACAAGAATATTACCCGAAAAAGGGGGCAAAATTAAAAATTTTTTATTGAGTTCCCAAACGGTGTCATAGTGTCCAACATGTGATCCTTTTTGGGTTTTTTTTTGTTCAAGGGCTGCATATAGTTTCCCCCCCCTAATCCCCAGATGGATTTAGTCCCAAAACCCCCACACCCTTAACATCTTTGGTTTACAAAAGCGTGATATTTAAAAAGTGTTGGGAAGAGTTTTAAGGGTTTGGGGCATGTCATTGTTGTTTTGTTTTTTAATACCGGACAGTTCACGCACCCGAGTTTTAAAAATTTGCGTGTCGTGATCCCCCAAAATATAATTTTTCCCCAAAGGGGCATTGAGCCATATAGATCCCCCTTTTTTTGTTTTTACAAGTAAAGTAGTGGCGGGTTTGAAAAATTTAAAGCGATCCATTGAGGACATGAAGTATCTGGGAAAGTTCAATTGAGCGGGAAAACCCAAATTTTCCGCATGGAAAAAAACCCATTTTGGGGCCCTGGTGCCCAAAAGGGTTGCGATTTTCAAAACCCCAAAAGTGGCTCTTTACCCCAAAAAGTCTCTTAATTTTTGGTGATCTCCCGTTTTCATCATGGGAAAAGGGTTGGGAAAAACTTCCCCTGGCCAGACAGGATCTGTTTTAAGTACCCCCCAATGTTTATTCAATATATTTTTAAATTAGACTTTTTTTGTTATATGGGGGTTATAAACCGCACCTGAATACTATATCCTCTTTCTTTTGTGTTAAAAATTATTTTTTGGAGTTTTGGTTTTTTGCCCGATAAAAAGGCTTTTTTCATAGTTTATTACTATAACCCCGCCCCTAACAACCCCTGTCTCAAAACCCCCTTGCGTCTGAATTTTGATTCGCGGGGAAAAAAATACGCCCCATTTCGCAAAAAAATGCCTATTGGGATTGCTTTGATAGTAGCTGGGTTGTTTTTTTTTTTTTTTGGGAAAGAAGAGGGGATGTAATAGTGAAATTTTTTGCAGTCACTTTTTCCCATGAGACATCCGTTTGGGAATAGGGTATCTTTTATCAATCTCTATTTGCAATATCTTGGAATTTACCCCTCTTAAAGGTTCCGGGTTTGAATGTCAGTTTTTTTATTATATGAATTACTATTTTAAGATTTTCCCTAAACTCTGTCCCAATTTTAAAAAAAGACCCGTGCCATAAAAAAAAACAAAGTCGTTTTTGTTTCCTAATCAGCAAATTTCACACGATAACCCTCTGTATTATGTCATCCTGGGGATCTCACGTTCCCAGTACCCCAGGAAAAGATTGGCATACGCCGGGGGCATGCCGCACTCATGGGGGTTTCCTTGGCATTGTTATAAAAGGTTTTTCTTTAAAAAAAGAATAAATTGTGGGGTCCCCGATAAATCGTAATAGGTCCATGATCAAAGTGTTTTTATCTCCTCCCAAACCACTTTACGTAGAAAAAAATTTTATGCTTTCCAATCCATCGGGGGGTGTGTATACTGGTAAAACCCGAGACTCAAAGTCTGCTGTGGACCAGATATAGCCTGATTTACATTAAAACCCGTCATTTTGTTTTTAAACACATTTTCCGGGGGCGTGTCCCGGACGTTTGGATGGCAGAAACTCAACCAAAGGCTTAAGGTAATTTATTTTATAAAAAAAACACACAGGATCAAAACAAAACCCCAATCCCGGTACTATGGGACGCCCCGGTGGCCCGGTGGGGGTCCTTATGAATTTTTTTGGGAAATAGGTTCAAAGTTGGAATTTTAGGTGTTTTCACCCTCAAGTATTCATTACCTTTTGGTGAAATTCCCAAATTTTGAAATTTCCTTTTTAAACCCAAAACCCCTAAAAATCCCCAGAGAAAGCTACAATGGGGTTAGAGAATTTTTTAAAGTTTGTTTATCTGTAAATGACGGTGGGTTCCTTTTCATAATTTACAGTGGGGGCCCGTCACTATGTTTCCCCCCTTGTCCCCCTGGTTTAAAAACAAAATTTTTGCATTGGGCTGTAGTTCTTTTAATGCTTTTTTCTGATTTTAGTCAAAGGGGGTCCCTACACCCACTTTTTGGGTAAAAACCTTCATATCAGAAATGACTAGTCTTACGAAAAAATTTTCCAAATTGAGGGGGATATGGACAAGGGGGGAAACCTTGACGAAACTTTTGGGAACCCCCCCCAAAAATACAAGGGAAATTACCTGAAAGGGTGGTTTTTTTTGTTTGGTAGTTTAAATTTCCCCTATATGGAGGACAGCGCTTCTCCTCCCCTGTTTCAAAAACTTTTCCTTTTTTATTGGCATGTAATTTTTTGGGGGATAACTTTCCTCGCAAATAATGTAAATCCTTTAGGGCTGTAAAGAAAAGAAATGAGTTTTGTGGGTGAGAAAAATCAATCCCAAACTAAGTACCTCTTCCTGTGCTTGAGTTAGCACGAACTGGGTGTCTTATGTCCCCATTTTCTTTTTTTTTTTTTTCTTTCTATTCTGTAAAAAGGGTGTTGCATAAGGTATTTATAATATGATAATGAAAGATGGGTGATTGGGGTTTAATTGTTTCAGTAAAAATGCTAATACCTAACACGCAAATAGAGTATCTCTGTTTTTTATCCGAACTCCTGAAGGTCAATAAAGGCTATTCCAGATTTTGGCTGGCTTTACTGGGTTTTGCGCACGTGCAAGTGGGAGGCAGGGAGTCCGACGCTACTCTGGCGTCCAGTAACGCACTCGGCGCATGTCCGGAAGTGAGTCCTTTCCGCGGATGCGCATGACGTGCGGGACTGCTGGAAGCGTGCGTGACGCGGCCCTCCTTCCGAACACAGTACGTGCGCCGGTAATAACTCAGCTGTGAATAGTGCTATTTAATCCGGAAGAGATCAATGTAGTTTGTACCCCTTGAGGGATAGCGATATTGTGGCGAAACGCGCGTCGGGGTGTGCAGGTTACAACCTAGAGCTACTGTTGGGTAAGCTATTTTGATCATCATACTATACGTAATTATGACTAAAAGAATATTTACTTAGATGTCTTTTCCCAATTAGATGCCTTATGCATGGATAGAGTGTACCATTAACACTTGGTCCCAAGATATATGTAAGGATACTTGGAGGACAGGTGAAAGGTATCAGAGATATAACCTATTATGATGTACAACACTGTTACTATATCTATGTATGTGGTGTTTTGGTGACTAGACTCATAGCTCTGATCACTAAAGGTGTGGTATATCTCTTAGGTACTGTAAATTTGGTTCTATACAAATATATATTTAGGAGGATTTTACTTTGCCCGATTAGGGCTTGTCACACGACTTTGATCCGTTATTGAATGCGTTTACGATCCGTTTTAAAACCTCGAAAACTGTGATGCAAACTGCATCCAAAAAAGCGGATCCAGAAAACCGCAACAGCTGAGATACTTTTTTGGATGTGTATTGGATGCGATTTGCATGCGTTTTACGGATCCGTTTTTTCAATGCTTTATTTAAAGTCAACCTATCAAACTGCAATATAAATATAATATAACCAACAATGACCAAGAACAAAAACTTTTTTTACCTAGTGTCCAGTCAGCGTAACATACACCTATGATTTTAGAACTCCGCCCTCCCCCATATTTTTTGTTTTTTTTTAAAATCAACAATAGTTTTTCAACCCACCCCATGTAAAATTAAGAATTAACAATCATGTAATAAACTAAATAATATCTAAAACTAAAATAATTTATAAAATTAAATATATATTGTAGTATACATATATATAAATATTTAATGTACATATAAATAAATGTACATTTATATACGTATTATAACATTTATAATATTATATATCATTTAAAATTTTGTATAGAATTAATATATAAAAGTATATATATATAAATATATGTACTATCAATATACAATTATAAATATATAATTTACATACATTTATAACTAAATATAAGCCAAACATAATATTAAAATTTTATATTTTAATTAAATCCAATGCTTTTTTTTTACGGATGCGTTTTAGGGCATCGAAAACGGAACTAAAACGCACCCATTTTATGCTGCGCTTTTGCATCCGTTTGGGGATGCCAAAAGCGAACTCCATTAATTCCTATGGGGATTTCCTTCTTGCGTAAACCAAGAAGAATTGACATTTCAATTCTTAAAACGATCCGAAAAACGCATCTAAAAAGCGCATCGGAAATCACTCGTGTTGAACAGCGATCGCTTTTGCCCATTGAAAGCAATTTTAAACACACTGACAATTGTCAGTTTCCGTTTTTCGGATCCGTATAAACTCCGTAAAACGGATCACAAAAACGTCGTGTGAACAAGCCCTTACTGTCCGGATTTTTCAATAAACCACTAATTTTTGTAATATTTGTATTATTAAACGAGTATGTAATAAAGCAACTGTGTATATTTTATCCTATACTTCACTGGTTCTTCTTTGTATTAGTTTATGCCTTATGGGAGAGGGGATTTACACATGATAAGGGGGTCCTATTACTTTGTCTCTGGCCTATTCAATGAGTGTTTTCCTGGCGAATGAATTATATTTGCATGCCTCGTAATGTAGTATAGTAATATATGTTCAATCTTGGGCTTACTCAGTTACTTTCAAACTTCTTTTATGATGAAAGAGGAACACAAAGTATATTGTATGAAAGATCTCAAGAGTATATATTAACCAAAATGAAAAAATAAAGAAACCCAAACCTTTGTGGCAATTTTAACACCAGCTGTTAGAGATGGTAACCCAATAGAGCTTCTAATTGTTGAGGCAGAGGTCACCACCTTTCTGAGGAGATGGCACAGCAAAAAATGCCATGCCCAACTCAAGAGAACTTTAAGGTGCCCATCACACGGTACTTCCAAGGTATCCCTCAAGGTGCCGTTAATTAAAAAAGTGTACCTTTGACTTGATATTTACTATATAGCTGCTGTGGCCCAAAGCACTCAGTAGAGCAAACATAGTCCATGTAGACTACGAGTAATTCCTTTCCTCCCGCAGGACCAAAAGAATTGGAAACAATTTTCATGGCGGCCCGCGGGCACCGCTGTGCTCCTGACGGCCGCTTCCTGCCTGCCAGGGCCCCGTCGCGGGCAATTGACGGTCACCCGCGGCCACCCTCGTCCCCACGCCGGCTCACTTACCGTGGCCATACCAGCTTCAGGTGAACGGCGCTCCTGTCCTGTCCCGGCCGTCGTGCCCGCGATGCGCGCCCCCTAGCGCGCGTCGCGACGGTGCTGTTTAAAGTTTAAAGGGCCAGTGTCCCGGAAGATTGGCTGATTGCCGGCTCTGGTCCTATATAAGTATCCGCCCCTGGTCACCTGTATGCCAGATTGTTTGTGTGCTTTGTGGAGAGTTTTGGAGTACCTAGTGTCCATATTGCTATCCGTAGTAACCAGACCGTATCCGCTACGTATCCTGACGCCTTGCCCGATTTGCCGCCTGCCCTGACCGTCGCCCTGCCCTCTGACCACGAACCTCTGCCGGCCTTGCCCTGACCTTCTGCCTGTTCCTGAACTACGCCTTTTTGATTACGATCCTGTACACTCAGTCCCCGGCCCCACCGCAAGCAATCAACGTCAGGGGTAACGAAGCCTTGGAAACCTCACTCCGGCAGCAAGTCCACCCTTTGCGGCGGCTTCGGTGAAAACCGGGGGCTGACTTAGACTCCCATTTCCCTGCGAGGCTTAACTACCACCGCTTGCGGTGGTCCATGCGGACTCCACCGGACCGTCACAGTACAATCTGCCATAGGATTGCCGCCAGGGAACCTCTGCCCGAACTCCGGGACGTTACTACAGCCGTCCGCCCAGCACAAGTCAGCGCATCGACCAGCTCGCATGCCATACGCATAACCTTGCGGCTCGCCTACCCATCCGCCTACGCCGCTGCCGACCCCACCTGCACCATGTTGGCCCTGCAGCCCAGCTTCCCCACCCCCCCCCCACCCCCCACCTCCCCCCCTTTTCCTCTGGCAGCGGGGGGGGGGGGGTCGGGACCTTCTCTGCAACTGCCGCTCCCCGCTCAGCTAAGACATCAATTTCCCACTGAGCGGTCTAAAGTCGCCTTATTATTATCCTCCTAACTGGCGAATCTCTGGCCTGGGCCACTCCGCATGTGGGACCGAGGAGACCCGCTAACTGGCAAACATTGCCAAGCCTTCCTCCAGGGGTCCGGGACGTCTTTGAGGAACCCGGGTCGCACCTCCTCAGCTGCCGCATCACTGCTCCGCCTCCGACAGGGCGACTCCACTGTGGGAACTACTCTGTGCAAGTTCCGCACTCTAGCCTCGGGGGGGGGGGGGGGGGGGGGCGGGGGGGTGGAGGGCCAGGGTAGACGAGGGGGGACGGGGGAGGGCTCCGGGGTGGCTAATTGTCCTGGGGCGTAGGGGGGGGGGGGCTTTCGGGACGCATTAAGGACGGAGCTCGCGGGGTCCCGTAGCCTGCCTACCTCCTTTGCGAACTGATTCGGTTAGGCCACCCGGATCGAAATCCGGTTCCGCGAGAGGACACAGGAGCTCCGTCTCCAACGCGAGTCCCACCCGTCCACGGCCGGCTACCCTCGGCTTAGCTCCGTCTTCCAACGGGCCCTCCTCACTATCCCTCGTCCAACTATTTCTTTGAGGACGAACCTATGCGGAGGAAAGTGTGCCATCTGACCCAGTGAGGAACGCTCGCTAGCGACGTCAGCAGGCAGTTGTGCTTCTACAGCGATCAGATCGGTCACTGTTCATAGGAGACTGTCCCGTTGCGCCCGGGAAAACTTCCTGCACCTAGGGCTCGTAGTAGAGGGTCATCGCCTAGGTTGTCGGTGCGGCCTCTCAGCCCGGTCTGCCCCTTTCGTTTCATTGCGGAACCTCGCGGGACAGCACCTTCCAGACCACGCGCCTGTCCTTTGATTCGGGGTCCGCCTTTAACTTCAATAGACCAATGGTCACTGGTGTCCTCAGTACCGTCTTTCCAGTGACCACGGGCTGCATAAACCCTTGTTTCGTGTCCCGCCTCGTGCGTCAGTGGCGAATGCCTCAAGGATGTCCGAGTCGGTTCTGCAACACGACCCTGCTTCCGCATTTGCAGGATTTGTGCTATACAACAGGAATCTTAGAAGTTCTACAGTGCAGGCCTGGTCGTCCTGTCGTTACTGTAGATCCTGCCTTGGCCTGCCCGCTGGTTGCAAGAGCATGCTCCTGACCCTGAAATGGAACACAGGGCTATATTAGCTTCTTTGTGGGTCCGGGCCTGTCACACACGAATCCCTTCGGGGGCAGTCCGTCCGCTCGACAGATAGCCGATACCAACCTACGAAGGTCTCTGCCAGTTCCTGACCTGCCCTTACCAGACAATTCTTAATGTTTTTCTCCGAGAAACGAGGCCGAATCTTTGCCTCGCGCATCGGCCCTTCTATTGCCCTAATGATCTGCATGCCTGGACTACCCTCCTCGAGCAGAGTTTACCCGCTTTCCGTCCCGGAGACAAAGCTATCACCGACTATATCCTGAGAGAACCCTCGCAATTGCTTCCGAAACGAAAGTCTTCATCACCTGCAGGGGATCCGGATTCCTATGCTTGCGTCGAGAAGAAAGATGGGACCCTTCGGCCCTGTATCGATTACCGTGGCCTGAACAAAAGTAACATCCATAATCGGTACCCCCTTGCCTTTGATCTCCGAGCTTTTTTTGACCGCCTTCGATGGGCGCAAAACTCTTTTCTAAATAGGATCCCGTGGAGCCTACAAACTGAATTCGCATACTATGAGGGTGAGCGAGTGTAAAACATGCTTTAACACCCGTGGATGGCCATTTCGAGTGAACGGTCTGTCATGCCATTTGGTCCTTTAACGCTCCGTCTGTATTCCCAAAACTTTGTGAATGAGATCTTCCGTACCTTTTAAACGTTTGTGGTTTTTTGTGTCGTATCTGGATGACATGTCTCATGCTACTTCTCCAGACCTGGAGACCCCACCGACAACCCACTTCCCGGCCAGGTGCTCAGACGCCTACCTGAGTCACCAACTTTATGGCGCAAGTTGGAGTGAGGTCTGTTTGAACGTACCTTCACTGCCCTTTTTTAAGGGTACATCGTGTCAGATCAAGGGCTTCGACAGGACCCCACCAAGCCTCAGCAGTCCTGGCAATTGGCCTCGGA
Organism: Phyllomedusa bahiana; assembly: GCA_025379985.1. Lineage (NCBI taxonomy): Eukaryota > Metazoa > Chordata > Amphibia > Anura > Hylidae > Phyllomedusa > Phyllomedusa bahiana. Next base: position 23,856 of record JAODAL010041941.1, read on the forward strand.
CCAGAGGCCTTCGGCCATTCATCGTTTTGTATGCTATGCAAGACTAGTATATGCAATTTATATCGCGTCAGTTTCTGCAACTCTGGTTGCACCCATTGGTTGCCCTCACCAAGAAGGGTGCCGACCCCAAATCGCCCATGGCCGCCCGAGGGGCTCAAGTATGGCGTATCAAGGACTCTGATAAAGACCGCAATTCAGTCGCTTCCGCTCGCATTTTTCACGGTCTACGTGCCTGGGACCCTCAGGCTGCCCGTTTTGATCTTATGAATCGATCCTATCCTCAGTTGGGTGCCCCGGTGCCGGGATCTTTCATCAGAATACCTCCTCGGGAAAGTTGCGAATTTTCTTGTGGTGGTTCTTCTTCCAAGACCTTCACCCCAGCTGATCGCAACTACACCATAGGGGGTACCGGGAACTCCTTTGCTATAAAATTGGCCTTAGAAGAAATGGCGACACCTGCTGGAAGGGGCTCTCAACCCTATCGAAATATAGCACGTGATCACAAAGTGAACCTTCTCTAATCGGTGCAATCAGCCCTGAGCGTTTTGAATCCGCGACACGTGCCAGGTGGTCGCTATCATTACTCGTCGGAGAATAAATTACTACCAACACTTCGCGCACCGGGCTGAAAAAACGTTCAGGGCAGACTCTCTCTACCAGATCCTCTGATACGGTATGCTTGGAGCCTCCCCCTGACAGCACAAGTATTCCTGCCTGGGGAACGGCTTATCTGGCTGCTTGCTAGCCTGTGAACCTTCTATCGAGGTTACCTCCTGTGAAGACTCTACGTACCTTCCTGCTTAGTGTCGGTCTCAGAATCCTTAGAAATGGGGACAGATCGTGCCCAAACAGCGGGCCCACCAGGTTAAACCCAAGACCGAAACACTGTCATCTCCGATACTTACTTGTTGGTCGCCCCGTCTCAATGCAAGACGTTGACGGGGACTTTGTCTCATCCTGTGCCTCATGTAGTAGCTCTAAACAGGTACCCCTCCCTACAACCCGCGGGGGTACTGCGTATGCAGCCTCGGGGTCCCAGTGGCCTGAGAACCGTGGACCCAAATTTTCTCATGGGACTTATGTCACTGACGGCTGCCTGGGGGCCTCATGCCGTGAGAACGCCGGTCATTATTGGGATGTATGGTAGAGCTGTTTTCCGAAGAAGGCTGTCATTATTGGTGCCATATGGCCAGTTGGGGGGTAACCCTCTGTCACCCCAGGCTAGCGCCTAGCTCTCTCCACCATAACTATTCCGGTTAGCGATGGGCTCCACCCCTGGGGCACATTCGCACCTCAGATAGTTGGGTGGAGTCCAATTGTGCTAAGTTCTGGCGGGCTCTGTTGTACTCAGTTTATCGGTGTTCCATCTGGACTTTTTTCCGTCTTCCGGTAACCACCCTCAGACCCAAACGGTGCAGTGTTTAGAGGGGCAACCAAATCGATAATGCGCTTATCTGCGACATATTTGTGTCTGTGCCCCGGCAAGAAATAATAGGGGTCTGACCTTCTCCCTCTGGGCGGGACTTCTCGTTAAAGTTCCCTAGACCGTCTGGGTAGACTGCTAAAGCCGCCCCCTTTAATTATTGTGTTTTGGGTTACATCCCCTCCCACCCTCTCCCCCTAGCACCGCTCGGTAGTCCCGGTTGCCTGTCCGTGAGGATGCCCAATGTACGAGACATCAGATGTGCACTCTTTCAGGTCCAACTCGTCAGAGCCTGCTTCAGGCTTCTCTCACATTGACTAAAGGTCATGGCCGATAGGTAACCTGTTGGGTTAGACCTCCTCCTGTATATAGATCCCGGTGATAGGGGTGTGTGGCGCTATCCCGGCTCAAATACATCCGTATTGCAGTACCCCGAGCTACAAGATGTGCCCTAGAAAGATTTTGGGGCCCTTGTTGGAGGTACTTCGTCACTTTAACCCGGGTCTCCTTAAGCTCCGCTATAGTGCCCTCTCCCTCTGCCGTGTCCCGAACGCCTTCCATTTTCCTCTCTCCTCCAAGCCTGTTGGGTGCCTGAAATCTGCTTTACTCCCGAAGATCAGTCTCGGCCTTCACCTGTGGCCGAATCGGATGACATCTTTGAGAAGTCCAAGTGAGGTGCTGGCACAGAATACAGAGATTGGGAAGCGGTGTTGCTTTCACGATCTAGCTGGAAGGGGTGGATTCGGGGGCCCTGAGGGAGCGATCGAGAGTGGAGCGCGGAAGGCCCCCAAAAAAAATGCCTGATCCCCATATCTCCTTGCTATGTTTTCAAAAAGAATGAGGTGGGAAGAGCCAAAGGGGGGTTGTACTTTCATATGCGTCCGGTGTGCGGGGCACCTCGAGCTCCTGCAGGCCTCAGCATCCCCTGCCATCCAGGTTTCCGTGGCTGCGCGGGTGCTATTGCTGGTCACGTCCGCGGGCCACCCACGGTATCCCCACGGTCCTGCTCACTTTCCTGTCCCCGGGGCTTCCGTGAACGCGACTCCGAGACCTGTCCCGGCCGATCGTGCTCAAGGCGCGCTCCTTGGCCTTAGGGCTCGCGGCTGGGCGCGACGGCTGGTTGAAAATTTAAAGGGGTGCCAGTGTCCCGTAATTGCTTATTTGTCCGTGCGTTCTGGACCTATATAAATGTATTCTCTGTCGTCGCCTGGCACCATGTAGGCCGAGAATTGTTGGATGGAGCTTAGGGTAGTGGGGGGGGGAGTTTTGGTAGTGGGGTCCCCTAGTGTCCATTAGTGTTTGAGTGCTTATCCTGAGGAATCCATCCTTCCCGCTTTAGTATTCCTGATCCTTGCCCGTGGTTGTGCCACCTGTCCGCTGACCTGGTCTGCCTGCCTCTGACCACGAACCTCTGCCGCCTCCCTGACCTTCTGCCTGTATCCTGACGAACCCTTGTGTGTATTACGAATCCTGTACCACTCAGTAACCGGCGGGGGGTCCGGCCGGGCTCACCTGCAGATCAAGTCACGTGTCAGGGGTAACGACCCTTGGTAACATCGACGCCGCAGCCAGTCCAATGCCCGCAGATTCGGCCGGGCTCTTGTGAAGTAAGCCGGGCACTTATATTGTACTCCGGTGTCCCATGGCGTGGCGGTTTTAACTACGCGACGCGGTGGGGGCTGCGGGGTGGTCCAGTCGGTATCCACCGACCGTCACAACTGATAAGCCTTAGAGATGCCGAATGATGAAGAAATTCTGCTGGGGAAGAGTCAGTACCTAACATATTCCACTATATGACTGAGTATTTCTGGCCTCTATTTGACATGCCGATGAGGTCTGGGGTGGGCACTAACATCTCGGGTATTCCATTAGGTGTAACCTTTTTTCCTGCGGGCACCAGGAGGCCGATGTGTGATACGCTTGATGTAGTACCATAGTCGCTATCATAAGAGCATTACCTAATGTTTTGGTCTTACAAAGCAGAACGAGCCAAATACCTCGAGTGATTGGGTACCTTTTAATGAGCCACTGTGGTGGATGGGTGTTGGTATGTCTAAGTGCCGTGCCCCGCAATGTATCACACATCAACGAGGTGGTAAGTGACCATGAGAGTCACGTCCCATAACCAGGTCAGAATCATGAACCATGTAACAACAGGGTGACGATAATCTCATAGGAAGTGGCCGACCCATGTGCGAAGAAGATATATACAAACGACAGTCTATGGGGGCACTTGAGCATAAAGTTTAGTTCAAGAACCCCAAAAACCCTCTATAAATAACGGAATAGCCCGAAGTATGACCCCTGCCTTGGGGACCAGCCCCTACCTGTTAGGTAGGCACTCTGACTAGGCATGTTAGGCAGGAACATATACAGTGACTCAGACTTATTAATAGTAGGCACAGACTGGATACAAGTATCGTGGTTGGCGACTTCTGATTTTGGTTCCAAGGCTCGCAAAAAATACATGTTAACTGGCTATTTTACACCAAGACCTTATCATACTACACTGTTCTCGACAGCCTAGAGTGTTCCCAGTAAGGTTCTCTATTCCCGAACACTATGGCTTTGTAGCTGTCTCTCTCTGGCTTCTCTTCGGTGACATGGGGCAATTGTGGAAAGGCAGCAGTCAATCTACAGTTCTTAGGGCAACCACTGAATCTTTTGCACTCCTATTGTCCTTTGATTACATAATGGACAGTTATTTTTCTTTAATGTACATTGTGGGATAGGATATTTTAGTTTTTTAAATCATTTTATAGAAGATAATATACCAATACTTTTTATTTAATCCATTAGTAAAGATCCAGCTGAAGGGTGTGGTACTAAAATCAAATTATGTGCTATATCATTCTGAGCACATCAACTGACAATGCTGCACAACATTTGGGCTTGGTATAGGTAGGGGATAGAATGGTATAAATATGTATAAGCTTCTCAATGTAAGTATCCTGTTGCTAGGGCCAGCAAGATGGTCTAGATTGCAGTGGACGGTCTCAGCATATAAAGATCGATAATACCTGGAAAAATAGACCAAATCAAATGAAAACATCCTAACCTAATTCAGGTGTGAGTACAAATATTGGTCTATATCTGTCTGAAGGATAAGAATTCTTGTAAGTCTATTAATTGAAATTACCTAGAGCAATTGAATTATAGTATATAACCTTCTCCGGCATCTTTGACCGGAGGAAGTATTTCAATGAGTCGAGTGTGATTGTATTTATTTTTTTGGAGTATTTGTTTATGCTCAGTTATTGTCGAGTTAAATTCATGCTAAAAAAAAGGTCCTTGAAAATATACATGAACTAAGATTCCACTGAAATCTTAGTGTTCAGGTTTTACAAGCAGATATAGGCCAGTTGTAAAAGATAATTAATGTTAGGGACATTAAAGTGGTTAGAGTAGTTACTCTTGTGTGAACGTAAGTTTCCGTGTACAGTGATTTAGATTTAAAAAACCTAGAGGGTTTACATACACTAGGAAAAAAGAAGACGCAATCTTGAGCATGGTTTTCACACAAACAGACAAGAAAGTCAGGATAAACCTTACTCATTTTGAGTATCAATTAGGAACCGAAAATTATTTATAAGATGCCAATTCCAGAAAATAATGAGATAGAAATTAAACAGGCATTTTTTAATTACTTACTGGCAAGTCAAAAGTTTCCGAGTACATTTCAAGTGAGGTAATTGGGAGCATTGCCCATAAACTGGTAGGTACTTGGTTTAAAACGTTTTGGATCTGCCCGCAACCCACAAGCTTCACACAAGTAGGTTGGGGTGAAGAATTTTGGCCCATACCTCCGTGACGGCAAACCGTTGTAAATGAGCCATGATATGTGAGGTCGCCTTTGCTCGCACTCGGCCGATAATTCATGCTTTTGCCCAAACATTTTCAAAAGGATTGAGATCATGCTTTGTGATGGCCTACTTCCAAAACACTGATTTGGTTATCCATGTAATCTCCTACTTTGTAACCAGTTGGCAGTAGTTTGCAAGACAAAGTCCATTTGTTGAGAGACCCAATTACCGCCTAAGCTTGTGAAACTTCCGTAAGCTGATGTCTATGTAGAAGTTGCCTCAGAAATGCCCACATAATCATCTTTCCTCTAGTTTTGTAAAGTGCAACGTCCCTGGTCCTTGCACCGATACAATCCCAGATAACCTTCAGGCTAAATAGAAGAACACCACATTTAAAAATAATTATACCTTTTAAATACGTAATCATTTAAAGAGCAATACCAAACCCAAATAGTTTCCCGGACACCATAAGTGACAACTAGAATCGGTATGTTGAATCTTCCTCCCTGAAAAAGGTCGATGGCCGCCGCCCGGTCGCCTTCCCCACACACTGCGTCCCGCTCTCTGCCCACCCACCTCACACCGAACCCCCTCAGATGGATGACCGTCCCCCAGGCCACAATCGCGCGCTACCACGCCACCCATGATCCGTGGTCCCCACCCCCCACAGACACCCACCCTGCCATACCCCGCGGCCTTGGCCCCCTCCCCCCCCCCCCTAGCACCTATATCCCAAGACCCTGACGGCGGTAACCCCTCCGCCCGGACAAATAACAGTAGGAACCAGCAGGGAACAGGACAGAGGTCACGGCCGAAAAACGCCCCGGCAGCAACTATCCGGCCCAGCATGCTGTATCAGCTCCCGTGGTTACTCCCTTATCTTTGGGAAGTATTCTTTCATCATTGGAGCCCATGAGTATATTTTTCTCTAAGGGGACGTGAGTATATATCTATATTGCATACTGACATCTGAAACATATGTCTATTGCTTGTTGTTTGCATGCTGGCACCTTATTTTGGTGTCAGGCCTTAGGTAATCTGGCTTGACCCTATTTCTTTAGCACCAGTGACGTTTTTGGTGGCTGTCTGTTCCTAGTACGAACCCACTTTATTTGTGGTGGAAACGCGACGGGACAGGGAACCTGAACTAATTACTGGTGTTTGTATTCTGTGTCTTGGTGTGACGTTTATAGTGATAATTGGTGTTTTGTAGAGCCTATGGGTTTACATCTTTTATATTAGTAGTTTTCGTACCAGCCGATAGGGTTATTTATGGAGTTGATTTCCTAAGGGTCTTCTAGATAGGATTCCGGGTGTGGGGGTCGCTCTGTAAATACAGGCGGTTCCCCACTATACTAGTGTGGATTAGTAGGTGCACAGATATGAATAGAGAAAAGGCAAAAACTCCAACTCCCTCACCTTACACAAAAACCAAAAACAGGTTAATAACTGCCAGACGTAATCTGAGTCATAGTGAGGCAGTATATTTCCTGATTTTATGATGCCGGGCCAGACTTAACATTACAGTAGAATAACCTGTCAAATTATCAGAAGGAGTACGGTAGATAGAGATTTATGACCGATACATATCCCACAACATGATGAGTCTGCCACCGGCGATAGCTTTCTACAGTAGGGAAGGATTTACATGTAGGCGAACGCAGAAGCTATCTTACTTTATTCCTCCAAACGAAGCGATGGTACATTAATGGCCAAAAACAGGTTTCAATTTGTAGTTCTTCAGGACCACCTGGGCATAGTCTCAAAAATTGTAAAATCTGTTTAGACCTGTTATTCATTAGCAAACATTAAGTCTGGCGTTTTTATATGTGTTCTTTTGGAGTAATGGCATCTATCCTGGCAGGTAGTGGTCTTCAGTCCATGTTGAATTACAGAGACATCAAAATACATTGAGGATAAATGACACCATATAACAGCTTACTGCCGAAGCAACTGATAAAAAGTGAGAACTAATATATTTATAAAGTAAAAGCACCATGTAATACCAGGTCACCAGTGAAGCATATCAATGAGAGTTTACATTGTCATAACAATTGTCCAAACAGATACAATGAAAAATGCTGAATGACTTACAAATGGCACAGACAGATGAATGAAATGAACCCAGCCTTGCGATGGCTTACAATCTAACAAGGAGTAAGGGAATGAGACAAAAATGTGGGAGGTCGAGGGACCTGATTTAGTTCGGTAGTGACTTGTGGCAGCAGGTAATGTATGGTTATAAGTCAAAACCTGAATAGATGGGTTTTATCAGGTTGCTTATATGAACCCAGATAGAAGATGGAGGAGAGTCCTGATGTGATGGTGCAGTGAGTTCCAGATAATGGGGGAAGACGATAGAAGTCATGATAAGTTTTGTGAAGAGCTGATAAGGGGAGTCAACAGAGAAGAAAGGTCCTTTGGAGGATCGGGAGTTTGCGTGAGGTGAGATTATCGGAAGATCAAGGCAGAGAGGATATATATAGGGGAGATGAATATGGAGAAGCCTTGTAGGGACATGGAAATTGTAATCGGTAAATGAATTACGCAGGGCAATGGATAGCGAGTGAAGGAATGTGCAGATGGGAGAGGCAGAGGTAGTAGTCGAGGTGGAGTAGGTTGGATAAGACGGCGGCAGAGTGAGAATGGTCGAAGGGGAGAAGAGTGCTAGAAAGGAGGCTTTTGTTCTATGGGTGATATGCACATGGTGACTCAATTGCACGATCATCTCTGAAGCGACAAGAAGCAAAAATAGAACGCCATCTCCTCCAGAGTGAAATGTATTGCTGGCCATCCCATCTTTTTTAGTACATGCATATAATTGTTTTGTATGAAGTGAACGAGATACCTTCAGGATATCAGGAAATGCACTCAAGGTGATAAACCAGACTATGTGTGCAAGTCCACAAATCTCATCCTGATATCCTTGACTGATTTCTTTAGACTTTTCACATGATTTTACACCACAGAAAGCCGTGTGTGTTCTGTTATGGAATTAAAACACACCCCACAAGGAGTCTCTAACTAGATGTTGCCAAAAAAACATAACATCCAAGACATGAACTCATGAGTATGGATGGCTGTATCCAACTTGTCAATAAGGCATAGTAACCCTAGTGTATGGTAGAATCATTATGGCAGAAATGTAATAAAAGCATTCATCTCATCATTCTGCGTTGGGTCAAAAACAAAAAATATTGGTATCTAATTGACGCCAAAACGGGTAAGTGTTCATTGTTTATTTCCAAGTCAGAATAGTGGAGAAAACACATGCAAGAAGTCTTTATTATATAGATTAATTAGACTGGTCGTTGGGTTTCAACTGCAGTTAGGTACACTTATCCACAATGATGTTATTGCTGCTGCCTGGTCTGGATTCAATTGCCATGAATCTCATCCTCATCTATGTCTCTGTTATCATCTGCCTTGTTGTCCAGCAACTCCATCATTTTAATGGGAGAGTCCCCTGCTTAGAAGTTCGTTGTTTGAAACAATGCTTTGTGTAATATTCGTAGCTACGCGCAGGAGCGTAACTTCAGCTCTTTGGCCTTTGGAGCAAATAATAGTGAAATGGGCTCACCATTTACCATGCAGCCAATTACGCATGGCTGGTAACAACTTAAAGTGTGCAGGTAGGGGCTTTTGGCCGCCCTCGTGCAGCTGTGCCCGGGGGTAGCTACTGCAACCGCTGCACGCCCAGTAGCGACGCCCCATGTGTCAGACAGCTTCATGTAATGATCACATTCAGCTCCATGACCAGTTCTGTCATCTTGTGCCATTCAGCGTTGTTACAGGCTCCCTGCAAAATATTCAGGGTTTGCAACTGTTTATATTCGCTGTTCCTTGTTCTGCTGACTGAAATATTCAGTAGAGCTACTAAAGTTTAAGGATAGTCACAGTAGTTGTGTCACCATGTATTCTCACTAATACACATTTATAGAGGCAAATCATCAATTTATAAGATCAAAAAAGGGAGCAATCTCCTCCCCTCAACCCCTCTCACCAGTGACTGACTGACTGCTGTGTATGCAGATTTATATGCAGATACTTGCGGCATAGAAGCCGCTTTATCACTGTTGAGCAGAGTAGGGAGTCCTTGAACCTATTGAGTATACAGTGGATTAATAATTCCTTTTTGACCCGTGAACACCACTGCTTGGAGGTTCCATTAGAAGCCTCCATTGTAGATTTTATTAAACATCATGGAAAAAATAGCACAGCTTTAAAATGATGGACACCTTGATAGAAACCTGATAGATCCCACCATCCATCAGGCATCGTCATGAAATTATACAGAGCACATCACTCACTTTAGAATTTGTATTTTATGATAGACGAGAAAAACAGCATTTTTTTTTCTGTAAAAATAAATTTTATTTGCATAGCTGAATAAAAATATACAAACTTTATCGAATGAGTCAAAGCAAAAAACAAGCCGACATCAGTGCAAATAAATTAATGACATACTATACATATTCAATTAGTAAAGTCAGAAAGAACCTCAACTTTGAAACCATATGCATCCACTTGTTGGAATTTCCTACACACCCTCCGTGCAACCCAGCACCAATTTTCGGAGCACATCCTAAGATAAAAACAAATATAACCCTAACTAGAGAAAAATATGAACAGTCCTTTGAACCTCCCACTCATTCCCTTTTATACAGATACATGTTTAGATGTGCATCAGTACAAGAGTTTTCCTTCAAACGACAACATGAAATAACCATCAGACTTTCTTTTTTATCTTCATATTAGCAAGGCCAACCCCAGAGATCACCATAGACCCATGTCAAGAAAGCAGGGGTCGGTAGTCTGAAAGAGCTCATCGGGGCCCGGAGCAAACTTCAGCTCAGGGCCCCCCTACCTGCTGACCAATAACTTTTCAGCAACAGATACCCTACTTGACGATGACGGATGACCTAAGGTGCATCGCGCTGCAGAAATTTTTTTCTATTAACAGGTATCATCCAATAGAAGAAAATGAATTGGAAATGGGGCCAAAAAAACTAGTTAACCGGCCAAAGTGTCTGTTCCCTCTTGCTCTTCCCGCGCACTTTGAATCCAGAGCGGGCGGCGTGATGACGTCACGCCGCTCGCTCTGAGACGCCAGTTCTGGCATCTACTAGGCTTAGGACCTAGTACAGGCAGTGGCGCAATGACATCATTGCATTGTGCCGCTGCCTTCAATGGCTAAGAGGGCAGTATTAGGATATGGCAGTGTATACCTGCCACTCTGCCTGTGCGACTGATGCGACCACTGTAGCTAGGTCACTACTGTACACACATATATACATGCATACATATATACACACACATATACAGGTGTAAATACACACAAATATACACACACATACATAGATAAAGTGTATTAACACACATATAATGTATATATACACAGAAATATATGGTGTATACAAACACACATATATACAGTGTAGAAACACATATTTACACACACATATACAGTGTACACACACACCTATAAATTGTAATATATATATATAATATATATAAAATATAATATATATATATATTTTAATATATATACAACATAACCCCACCTCACATACACTCCCCAGCCTTATATACACCCCCCCAGCCTCACATACAATCCCCAGCCTTATATACACCCCCCAGTCTCACACACACTCCCCAACCTTATATACAACCCCCAGCCTCACACACACCCCCCAGCCTCACACACACTCCCCAGCCTTATATACACCCCCCAGCCTCACATACACTCCCCAGCCTTATATACACCCCCCCAGCCTCACATACAACCCCAGCCTTATATAAAACCCCCCAGTCTCACACACTTCCCCCAATAACAACCCCAGCCTCACACACACCCCCCAGCCTCACACACACTCCCCAGCCTTATATACACCCCCCAGCCTCACATACACTCCCCAGCCTTATATACACCCCCCAGCCTCACACACACTCCCCAGCATCACATACACCCCCCAGCCTCACACACACTCCCCAGCCTCACACACATACCCCAGCCTTATATACACCGCCCGCCTTATATACACCCCACGCCTTATATACACCTCCCTCCGCCTTATATACACCTCCCCCCAGCCTTATATACACCCCCAGCCTTATATACACCCCCCAAGCCCCTTATAACACCCCCCCCAGCGCCCTTTAAACTCCCCCGCACCTTTTTATACACCCCCCCCCCAGCCTTTTTAACCCCCCCCAGCACCTTATTACACCTCCCCCCAGGCCTTATATACACCTCCCCCCGCAGCCTTTGTAC
>JAODAL010041942.1:0-35355 GCA_025379985.1 Phyllomedusa bahiana
TCCTCCCATGTTCCGTTTCGTTTACTTCCCCTCCCGGAGCATTTTTAGACCAGAATCAACCGGGTCGACTGTCGGAGCTGCCGAGTGCTGCATTGCGCCGCACTTTGCCGACTCGCGATCGTAGTTGCCTTGGAGTTTTCGAGCGCGCGGCGTCCTCCCCCGGAATGCCTACGGGCGCGCCCACACCGCGCCCTTGCCCGCCCCTTCATGTGAGGCGCAGCTAAAAGGGGCGAACGCTGCCCCCTAACATGGCATCCCTGCGTCGACAGGGATTCGGGCCGGTGAGGCGCAGGATACACCAGAAAACAGGCGTAAAAAGCCCGTTCATACATGTCGCCCCCTGTGTCTTTTGTACAGAGAATCCACGGGTTGTAATGAAATTATCTGAGTAAAAATGAAGACGCTCCCTGGCCTCTGCTCAGCCCCCCTTACTCTTCCCCTGCAGCCATTCCAGAAGGAATGAAAGAAGGCTGGCTGCTGAGCTATCTTCTCCCCTGAGCAAATAAAGGGAGAAAATAAAACACATATAGCTTGTGCACACTACAAGTTCTCCTCTTTGGATTAGCAAAACAGTATCAGGAGCGTGCAGGGGAAGGTGGAGTGATGACATCGCAGAGGAGGTACTTAGTTTTTTAAAAACAAAAAAACACAACCCCCCTTTTTTAAAAGCCTCAAGAGGGAGTATCAGCCTGTTAGGTAAGGAACTCACTTCTTGGCAAAACCCCTTTAGTTCAAACTAGAGATGGGCAAATTGATCTAACGAAGTGGAATTCGTTTAGAATTTCAGGAAAACTTGGGCCCGGAACGAAGTCGAACTTTGGGGTACTTCGCGTGAACGAAGTGTGCTTTTGTTTGATAAAATGGCTCGAGCACTTTGGCGTTACATGGGGAAAAGAACTCTGGAAAAGGGAAAAAGGGCATAGCCTGCATACATGTGCAGAGAATAAGCCAATCAGAGACCGGCGGGATTCTGTGACGTCACCGCACTTTATAAGTCCGGACGCGACGCTGGGGCTCATACCGCTCTCACTGTACTGATCAGGGAAGGTGGCCGCGTTGTTTATGATAGCTGATACTAAAGAACTCATTTTTATACAGCGATTTTTGTGGGGTGTCTCAGCTTGTCTCAGAGACTGCTTCTCTTAACGTTCTATTTTTTGATTTTTTGGGGTATTGGATCTGAAGTCCAGTTGTGTGTCCGTACAGCTGCATATACATTTTAATGCTATCTGCTCACAGCACATTGAATATTTCCAAGGGTTATCCCAAAGCCTGTTCCTGTTGTATTCATTTAAAAAAACAGTGTTTTTACAATACAAAAACCACATCATTTTGGCTGTCAAATTTTATTGCACAATTTACATCCAGGGGTTAATTAAGCGTTGTTGCTGTTGTGGTCACTAAAGAAACGTTTATTTCCGAACAAAAAATAAATTTTTCCTGTAAATAATTTCACAAGCGAAGGTTAATTACAAGTTTTCCTCTTGTTTTTTAGTAAAAACCGCCATGTAACACAAAGCTCGTAGTTTTTGGTTCCAATTCTTTCGCAATTTACATCAAGTAATTAAGCTTGTTCTCTGTTGGGGTGACAAATAAACGTCTTCACCCAAAAAAATTTTCCTTACTAATTCACAGCGAGGTTTAATTACAAATTTCCTTTTGTTGGTCGTAAAAACACGCATTAACACTCAACCCATAGTTTTGGGTTTTGCTCAACTTTTGCGCAATTTACATCCAAGGTTAACTAAGATTTTCTGCAGTTGTACTCAGTAAAATAAACTTTCTTTTTCACCGCCACAGAAGAAATTCTGTAGCATAATTCATATCCGAAGGGTTAATTAAGCCTGTTTGTGCTTTTATATTGAGTAAAAATAACAAAATTTTTTTAAAGGCACATACAAGTCAATTTTTCCTGCCCATTTGTGGAGCGCAATTTTATATCCAAGGGTTACCCAAGCTTTTTAGGGGGGTTTCATATGGAGTCAAATACAGGGTGTTTTTTTATCATATACAGATATCTTCATCAACCAGTGTCTGTACATTTTAGAACAAACAGTATTTTCAGACAGAGAGGTGGCAGGCTCTGCACCTGCGAGTGGCAGTGCACAAAAAATTCCTGGAACAGGCCCAGGTCGCAGCACAGCAAGGGGATCGCAGCAGGGTCACTCGGTGGAGGCACAACTGCCGGTTGTCATCTTGCGGCCGTGTGCTGACTAGCAACCCAAGGGCTCTTGATTGGTTGACTAGGTCATCCACTTTCCCCCCAGATGACATCTGACAACCCCAGCCAAGAGTCATGGGAACATCAACACAACCATTAGTTGGCATGGCCCCGGAAGCGGGTCAGGCCCCACCTGTCCTCAACCCGCCTCTGTCCCATCCGGTTCCCTCAGACAGAGATCTTCTATGTGGGCTGGCTCAGCGCCACTATATAGCGAGGATGAACAATTTGAGGAGGGCAGTCAGCAGCTTACTTTGGGAGCGAAGAAATGGGGCAAAATCCCCTGCTTCTTGCAGTAGGCGGCAAAGTATAGATGTTGAGAGTGGCATGGAGGTCATGGTTTGTGAGGGTCAGCCTCTGCATACCAAGACCGAATGAGACAGCAGTGGGCGATGAAACACAAATAGATGATGATGTAGCCGACCGCACTTGGGAGCGGGTGAGGCAAGGGCTTCATCAACGTCAGGAGAAAAAGGGCGTCACTTGCCCTCGTCACACGGCGCAGCCTGCAAGTGGGTTGTGTGCCGTGAGTCAGCAGGGTACAGCATTGTGAGGTCGGAAGCCAAGCCGGCCACGAGGTAAAAAACCCTTAGCAGTCCAAGAAAGTAGCGGCACAGGGCTCAGCGAGGCAGCGGCGGGTGTAGTCACTCAGTCAGCGTTGCGTAAAATCCAATACGCGCCGGTGTGGCAGTTCTTTGCTAAAGACACCGGAGGACCCATATGGTATAGGAGAATCGCGGGCAGAAAGTGCCCTGCGTCAACACATGCAAGCTCACCAATCCGGTGGCCTGGGAGAAATCGTGGCTCAGATTTTGGTGTCCACCTGCAGCCGCAAAACAGCACAGCGACCCCAGTGGCACCATGCCATTGCAGCCAGTCAGGCTCCAAAAACCTCTGCAGAAGGGAGCTGTTTTCTCTTGACATCTCTCCCCGGTCCAGATGCTCCTCTCCTGCTACTCATGGCGCTGTAGTCATTCAGCAGCATTGCAAAAGCTACTATGCTCCTACCCATCCAAAGGTGCAGCAGCTGACCGTGCTTCCTGTCAAGTTGTTGGTACTGCATCCCTCCCTTTCCAAATGGTGGACTCTTCACCGTTCAGAGAACTAATGATTGGGCCGAGCCAAATGGAGAGTCGCAACCGTAATTTCTTTTCCTAAAAGGCGGACCAGCACTTCATAAATTTGTAGAACAGGAGGTGGGCAAGTCATTGAGCTTATTGGGTTGTTCCAAGGTGCATGGCCGCGCGGACGTCTGAGCTGTAACTAAGGTCAGGGCCAGTAAATGTCCTTACGGCCCACTGTTGAATGTGCTCCGCCCAGGCACACCAACAACTTGGACAGGATACGGCGCTTTTCTCCTCCACGTTGTCAAACTCGGCTCCTCACCAATGTCCCCCCTCCTCCTCAATCACCACCACCATCTCAGCCTCCTACAAGTACTGCTCCATCAAGCCACATGTGAGGAACAGCGGTTCACGCAGTTCTACCCCGGGCTTGCCTCGCGAACGCAGTCCCACACAGGGGAGAACTGCTCCGCGCATGCAGCAAGAACGATGTGTGGCTTCTCCGCGGCAACTGCAAATCTAACCATGTGACGGACAATGGGAGGAACATGGTGACCGCGCGGCACCGAGGAGGGATGGGGTCCCATGCGCCCTCATGGCGCATGTGTTCAATCGGTTTTTAAAAGGTTCCTGAAGTCTTTCCACCAATCTTCAGAAGATTCCTGAAATTGGCCAGTAACGTGCATCACTTCATCCATTCCTACAAAGGCCAGGAACACCGCTCCTCGAGTTTGCAGCGGCCGCCCCCAACACAACTCGGATATGCCGATGTTTTCCACCCTTGGAATTCCAGCCTGGCACATGTTTGGACCACTGTATAAACAGAAGAAAGCCCATTAACGATTTTTTGATGATCCAGCGACAGAGTACTCCCCTGTTGTAAATTTGATGTCCAGCCAGTGGCAGCGTATGCGTGAACACCTGCTGTTTGTTTGAGGCCATTCGAGGAGGCCAAGTATTTGTCAGTCCCAGACTACGGGAGATAACGTCATTCCACTTGCTGTCATTCCTGGCACAGATGCTGAAAAATCTGTCTGGGCAGGGACTGGAGACGTGCGACGACATCTCGGGCACATGATCCGGTGGGGACTGAAATGGAGGAGAGAATTGGAGCAAAGCATTGTCTGGTGAAAGATGGATTATCTACCCAGTAACAAGAGAGAGGTGCAGAGCACGGAAGAGGAGATGGAGATGAGAAGACAGCAGATGACTCGCAGCACCGTGGCAGTATACATGGAGATGGTGGCAGGGACCCCTCGATCACGTAGGCAGATGGCACGTAGCATGCTGATTGGTCTGCCTAGTGACAGCCGCAAATAGTCAGCATCCGGCAAGAGGGATGACTTCCGTCGCACCACTCTATTGGACCTCCTACCGTCCAAAAATTAGGAGCCTTTTCCCAGCGAATTGAGACGGAGGACAAACGCAAATACTATAGGGAAATCCTCCGTAAGCATTGGCCGCTGCCTATGTGCGGCATTGTCCCTCCTCCTGACAGGTCTACCGGGGTTTCTTCAGCACTCACGTACTACTGCCGCTTGCTGGGGGAATGGGGGGGGGGGCGTAGGAGCATACCAGCTCCATCAGCAGCATCCTAAGTCTGAGTCACTGATGAGCAGCCGTCCTTCACCAGCCTAGTGAGGAGTAATCCCCAGCAGCAGCAGCAGGAACCAGAGCAGTCCCTGAACCAACAGTGTGGCCTACTTGGACAGCACTCTGCCACCAGTTAAGAGATCCCTGGACTACTGGGCACCCAAACTGGATGTGTGGCCGCAACTTGCCGAGTTTGCACTGGAGAAGTTGTCCCTTCCCCGGCCAGTAGTGTGGCATCAGAGCGGTGTTCAGTGTGGGCGGGCCATCGTTACCCCAAGGAAACCCGCTTGTCCACGGAAATTGGAACCTGACCTTTTTCAAGATGAATCAGCTGGATCGCAGATTTTCACACACCAAGGCCCTAGGCGTCAGACGACATCAGCCATGACGCCTCACCCAAACATGAAATTAGTTGAGGTTCAAACTACCTCCTCAGCCACTATCTGAGCCCGCCACCCGCCTGATGCACACATGCTGACAGTCTTCTCCATCTGCCACCAAACCACTTTACCAGGGACTGGTATTAGCCATCCCACCTCCACACTCAGTGTGCTACTTTATGACCTCCATGCTGCGCTGTGTGGCTGGTGCCGTGACATCCACAACTGTGTCCATTGGTGCCCACTCACTGACCTTCATGCTGTGCTCCTGCACCTTCACCTCCTCTCTCCCGTCCCATTGTGCCACTCTGTGTCTACTCCGTTTTTGCCACCTCCAGAATGCAGTGAGCCACTTCTGACCTCATGCTCTGCCGCCGTCACCGTCCACTCGTGTCATGTGCCACTCTGTGGCCGACTACTGTTTTGCCACCCTCCAGAAGTCATTGTGCCACTGTCGACCTCAGGCGCTGCCGCCGTCACTCCACGCTCTGCATTGTGTCACACGCTGTCCTACTACTGTTTTCCACCTTCAAATGTGCATTGTGCCACTGTCTGACCTCATGCGCGATTGTCGTGACCTCCACACTGGTGTACATTGTGCCACTCGGGTCCTCGCCAGTTTTGCCACCTCCAGAATGTCATTTGCCACTGCCTGATCTCATGCTGCTGCTGCCCGTTCCCTCCCACACTGGGTCATTGTCCACTCTCTGACCTGCATGCGGCTGCGGCGACCTCCACTCTCTTCATTGTGGCCACTCTGTGGCCTACTACTGTTTTTCCCCTCCAGAATGTCATTGCCCACTCTCTGACCTCAGTACTGCTGCCTCCGTCACCTCCACTCTCTGTCATTGTCCCACTCTTGGCCTACTACTGTTGCTTGCCACCTCCAAATTCATTGTGCCACTGTCTGACCGCATGCTGCTGCTCCGAACCTCCACTCTGTGTCATTGCGGGCCACTCTGGCCAGTACTGTTTGTGCCACCGCAGAAATGTCATTGTGCCACTGTCCTACCTCATGCTGCTGCTGTGGCTTGCTGTCGTAAACTACTCACTGTGTCATTGTCCACTCTGTTCCGACTCCTGTTTTTGCCACCACCAAATGTCTTTGTGCCACTCTCTGACCTCATGCTGCACGGGCTGCGCCGACACCTCCACACTCTCCACTGATGTTGCAACTGAGCCCAGCTTGTTTTTATTCCAGCTGTCGCTGCCATGACTGTATCAGCTACATTCCCCCTTCATTTTTTGTCAGGTTTGCCCTCTAAATGCCCAGAATTTTTGAAGTGAAGCCCATTCTAAAGCGCGCAATCATGTTCGTTCATCACTAAAACACAACATTGTATAAAACCGAACCAAGCTCCCCCGCATATTTAACATGGCACAACGTCTACAGCACCCTGCAGCTCTGTGCACCTGGAAAATAGGCGTGCTTTTTTTAACACATTCGTCCCGAAGTAATTCCGAACCGAAGTTATTTTTGTCAAAATTCGCGAAGTGACCAAACCGAATTTTTGAGATATTCGCCCGATTTGTTCCGTGTTTCCCTTTTTCATATTTATTTCATAACCACAAGAGCCACCAATATGACCACACACAGCATTTGTTCCACCATCTAGCTACATTTCCAGCCCGCACTGCTGTACAGCCAGTGCACATGCAAACATACCCATACTAGCATTTTTTAAAAAACACAGCACCGCTTCTATTCAGTTGTATCATGTCTACTATATTGTGGACTTTTCCTTTAAAAATTACTGGTCCTTTAAGAATACATGTGATAATTAAAGTCCAGTGCAACACAGAATTCATCACACCCTCCCAATGTTTGCACTTCACATAGTGTTTTTATACTAGAATAGCGCTGCTTTGGTAAATATCCAACTCCCACCACACAGTGAACCGAAAGCCAGGAATGCAAAGCTAATTCCTACGAAATCCAAATATCTTCTGACATATCCCATAAGATGTGACACAATGTTCCTTATACTATACTGTCATGATAACAGAATTTTCCATACATGCCTTTATAGAAAAGCTATGATTCATCGTCTGGGTACTATAGCTGGAATAATTTATAACAATCAACAGGACCTTGTGGTTCATCCAACGGGATTCTACAGAGTTCCTTCTAGTCCTTAAATAACAGTCAATAACATTTCTCAGCTATTGTTTGAATATATATAATAGAAGGCGCCTATCTGCTGGATGCCAGGGATCACTAAATTGGAGACCCTGTTACGCCCCATATAGTTTGATTCAAACTGTTCTAGAAAAGTTAAGTTCTAGTAGAACTTCTCGAAATTTTAAGAACTCGAACCGAACTTTTTACGGTTCGTTTGAGTCAAGTTTCTAGTTCTAGTTGACACCATTTTCAGATTCGTTTTCAGCGACTTTTTTGCACTTTTGGCGCCATGCAATCACCTTTTCTGCACAATAGTGCAAGAGCACAGAGAAGTTCAAAAACATCATCGCTGAGGTATAGGGCTCTCATTGGCTGCTAAAAATCACATTGGCCATGTTATATATATTCACTGTATTGCCTTGTGAACGCCATTTTCAGCTCATTCTCTATACTGTACATACTTCACATAGTTATAGAGCATTTTCGTCCTCCTAGCCATCAATAGTTTAGGGAATTTGGTATTTGCTGGCTGCATGTTTCCCACACCAAAAGCTGTTATTTGGCAACATTAGCAGGATCACATAACGCCTTGCTTTCATATACAGGGAATATATTATATAGATGCTTGGATTTGCTAAATCATACTCATGCCCAAAATTTTCCCCGGTTTTTGCAGTTTTGGGTTCCAGTAATTGTTAACACACTCTCCAAATCTCCTATGTGTCCATAGGGCACTTTGGCCCCCTCAGATGCAGGGGGGGGGGGGGGGGGGGGGGGGGGGGGGGGGGGGGGGGGGGGGGGGGGGGGCGGGGGGGGGGGGGGGCCGGGGGGGGGGGGGGGGGGGGTGGGGGGGGTGTGGGGGGGGGGGGGGGGGGGGGGGGGGGGGGGGCGGGGGGGGGGGGGCCGGGGGGGGGGTGGGGGGGCCGGGGCCCATAGCAGCTGCTACCGTGCACCTCCTAAGCTGCGCCCTGTTTGCAAGCTGCCCTCAGCTTTTCAGTTCGCCAATTAAAGGATTGAAAGTATGTTAGCCTCTCAGTTTTTTATTCTGTCACTCTTAATACAAATTTTCTTCACTAAGCTGTTCCAAGTATCCTTTACTGTAAGGGAAGTAATTGCCACCTGTCTCCTCACCGTAGCGGTATAAAAATTACCAGACATCTTCCAAGAATTTTAATGGGGTTCAAGTTTCGAGTTCGACTAAATCTTTTGAACCGAAACTCACACAAGTTTGAGGTTCTAATCGAGCTAGAACTTTTTTACTGTTCGCTCAACACTACTCCCCTACCTCCACAAGTACCTAGCTGGATAGGTTATAGACCTTGACTAGAGTGATAGTTTGCAAATGATCTAACACTACTATATTCAGTTGTGAAGTTCTGGAACCAGGTAAACCATGTTTGAGGAATAGTTGAGGGTCTTTGTAGTTAGATCTCTAGGAATATAACATTTAACTCCTATCTACTGGATAGGTAAGTAATGTTTTGGTCAGAATTCTTTATTAATCATTTTGCTTGAATGGGGCTTGGTTTGGTTCAATTCAAAACAAGTTTCACTGATGTCCCACATCCAAATCTTTTCTCCAGCCTTATCCCATAACTGTAACCATTGGGCCTATGTTGAAGTAACCAGAAGTGGTATCAGACACAATGTCCAAAGTCCCTTCCAGTTCTCATAACATCAGGGCTATGTTGAAGTAACTGAAAGTGATGTCAGATAGGACATCAGAATGGAAGTTAGGCCATATCAAGATCATAACGTTGCCCTACCAGTAAATTAACCTCCTCAAATAACACTAAATTGGTACTTAAAAGGGTTTTCTCACTATAATGATTAACTTTCAACATGTAGGGAAAGGGAAAGGAAGACTTTTACTAAATACATTGCTGTTTTGATATTGCCGAAACCAGGAGATAAGAGAAATTTTATCTGCTCTGAGTGCACACATGGACTCTAGGTTGACATCCATACCTCCCTTCCTAATTAGACAGAGATTAGGGAGTGACGTCACCATGGTCGGACAGAGCATAGTCTTTATCTTTAAGGCTATGTTGACACGGCGTATTGCGATGTATAACGTATGTGCCGCAATACATGTTCATTGCACTGTTGAAATTACGCGCTTGCAAGTCCACAGCACATCTGTGCCTCCTATATTTTACTATGTCTACAATCACTGTATCATACTTTGTTCGGGCCATTTTTTGGCACATATTTTGGCTAAATTACGCCCGAAACTAATGCAAAAATACGGACTAAGAGACACTGTGTGAACACCCCCTAACCAAATTAGCTTGTTTGCCTTTGATAAGCAATTGCTTTCCCTCCTTAGAGCTCCGTAGTTTGTTTACTTCAAATAAAATTTCCTGCACACAGCTAATTATATAGGAGCTGTTTTTGAATGTTTGGGTGCGGCGTGTTTCCGCACCCAAAACAGCATCTAAAAAGCTTCCCAAAATCTCTCAGTTCAATTTCATTGATTCCTATATAAAACCGAAGTAAACACACGTTTTTGGAGGTGGTGTTGTCGTGCATTTTCTGCGGGGGTTTTTTTGGACGCTGTTCTGGCCCCTGAAAAAGAAGTATTATGTCAATTCTTGAAGTGTTTCCAACGCTGAAAATCCCCATAAAGTTCAATGGAGAACTTCAAAGCCTCATCCAAAACCTTGGCGTGGTTTTGGGTGCGGTTTTTGCCGCAGTTGGGACGTGGTTTTGGATGTGGTTTCTAAAGTTGTAATGTTTTAGGCTGGTCAAGATAAAATCATGCCAAAAACTGTGACAAAAAATTTGCCTAAAAAACCTCATCGAAACCTTGTCAAAATCTTTTCTGAAGAAGCATGTTTCAGGCAAGGATTTAATGCTGTTTTGATGCTGTTCTTGGTGCTGAAAAATCAGCATCCAAGCAGCGTCTAAGTCAGACGTATGAACATACCCTTACTCATGCATCATATAGTACTGTTACTGGTCCTCACCAATTTTGTGACCTAGTGGCCCCTACCAAATTCAATCTGGCCTCGAAGATATTGTTATTGGGGGAGCAGAAGTTAGAGTCACATCTGGCCCCTAGTCCATGAGAGAGCCCAATGGTCTCTCTCCTATTATTAGAAGACAAAAGTATTATGAAGTTTTTCCTGAATCCCTGAATCTGCGCTCTGGCGAGGAACACTTGGTAGTTATGAAATTCTCCCATAAGTATCATATGTACTATGAGAGATCATTTTTTTTAGATTGTTGAAAGAGAGGAGGGGAAAATATTTAAAGAAGCAAAGGACAGATCTCAAGACTCCTATCCAGAGCTATGTAATGAAATAGGACCAGAGTAGTGAGGTAGACATTGCCCTTTCAGTAGGTACAGATATGTCGAAAGGCAAGATGCTGGATTTGGACCAGTTTATTCAAAAGACCTGACATGGTTCCAAATTCAGTAATAACAGTTAAGGTAGAATGCAGAGATTCCTGGGGGTCTGATATGTTAAACAGGGTGTCATCAGCATTAATACTGACCTTTTCACATAGAGGGGGAATACTGAAGTCAGTCATTTGGGGATCTTAACTAAGATGGGTAAAGCAAATAACAGGGGGAGGGATAAAGAGCAGCCCTGGTGAGTGCTTCTACAGCGTGGAAAAGAGTCAGCCAGCCATTAACAGCAACCTTAAAGGGGTTTTATCGTTACAAAGATCATGTCTCAGATTATGGGGACAGTAAAAATAAGCACTTTTGTAATTGGGTTGCATTTCCTCTGTCATTTGGTTTAGCAGATATCAGCTTCGCTGTAAATCTGTCTTCTATTTCTGCTGTTGCTGGTCAGAACGCCCCCTGGTCGATTCCTGTGCCCTAGACACACCCCCTGCACTGTGATTGGCTGGCTGACATTTCATTCAGCCTGTTGGGATATGCCCCTAGACAGGAAACGTCATGGCCACGCCCCCTGCGCTGTGATTGGCTGCCTGCACACTCTGTGTTTACTCCCCATCTGAGCTGTTAAAATCGATTAGTGAAACCAGAGTCTGCTGGCTCTATGTAACATCTCAGCTCTAGGGGAAGGATCTGGGCAATTACTGCCTGTTTAAAGGGCTTTTGCCAAGAGGTTGATTCACCTCCTCACAGGTTCAGTCCTTAAGCTGCTACTTTGAAAAGAGGGCGTTCTGTTCCTTAGATCAAATGCAAGCCCCGCCTCCTTATGACGTCATCATCAGTAGTATATAACATAAGGATTCAACATTGTGTCTGTATGAACTGCTTGTGTAGTGCAGTGCATAAGTAATCAGCTTGGCAAGAGAGAGGTTGGGAGTTCAAGTCCCATTGTTTTTTTTTTTTTTTCTTTTATAAATTGTACACATATGCAAATATATGAAAATATATGTGTAGACATCTATAATTTTATATATATACACACACACACAGAAAGCTCCCCTATGTAGTGTCCCATCCTCACAGTCACACCAAGCACTTCCAACATATGTGATACAATGCATATACTCTCGGGGATGAGACACGATGTAGGGGAGCTATATCATTATAGAGATTGACATATATATTTTAGGTCTCTCTACATATGTGTAGAATTTAGGGAGGGGGGGGGAATATACCCTGTGAGGGACTAGAACTCCAAACCCCTTTGTTGTAAAACCAACACTCTACCGCTACACCATCAGCCAAGTCAGTTACAGGCTGAGCAGGTTCTTCTCTCAAAGCTGATTTGCTTCTCCCCCACTATTTTCACTCATATCACTGACAGCAAGCAGAGATCTTTACTTGAAGCTGACATTTGTCCTTGTAGTTGAGTAAAGGTCTCTGCCTGTTGTCAGTACAATTTAAAGCTGCTGGCTTTCAGTGTGTAAACTAAGAGATATAATAGATATAATAGGTGCTTGCTGCAGCTTCTGGAGCCTCAAGGCTGCAGACATAAGCATGCAGGAGGCTACAGAGCTGTTATATCCAGACAACCCTGTGCATCCCCTGCTTCAAACAAAATGATGATGTCACAGATCTTCAGTGAGGGGAGACACGCATCGTGGAAGGAGAGACACGCCTGCTGAGAGGAGAGACAAGCCCCTGGATTTCAAACTCAATCTGAGAAAATTAGCAGAACAGCACGAGCAGCTCAAACAATAAATCCCCTTTAAGGGCATGTCCCCAAAGTCAGGTTTTTCAGCCTATTTTACAGTCTTGAAATCCATCTTTAAACCGACTGTCAAACTTTAATGGAAAATCCGTGCAGTAGTCCCCACTGCACGGATTTTCCGCCGGACGGTTTTTGACACTGCCAGTGGTCCGAAAAATTTAAAACATGTTAATTTTTCCGTCCGGTTTTCTGGCGGAACATGAACATATGTGTGAAGGGGGAGGGCTTTTCTCCGCAAACCACCGACAAAAGCCACCCCGCACGCAATAAAAACAGGACAAATATTTCCCGACCCGGATTTGTCCTGTGCCCTATAAACGCGGCCTTAGGGTTTACACGACAAAGGACAAAACAGCTCTGTTTTGACCTCAGCAGAACCGTTCATTACAACCAGTTTTTGGACTGTTTTTGACACAAAAACTGATCGATTTTTTGGCGGTTTTGGTTTTTTGACTGGTTTTTGTCACTGATTTTGTCCAGATTTTTTCAGCAGTTTTTGGGCTGTTTTTCAAGCTGAAAAGTGTACTGAGTGCAAAAGAATTCCTGACTGGTGCAAGAAAACATGTGATTTATTTTATCTCCACCCAGTGGTCACTCCCTGAGATTCCAGTGGCCATCTTGGACTTGTCTCAGCAAGACATTGATTGTGTGTGCTCCAGGCTCTTTTTTTAAAAATAATTTAAAATGGTTTCTCCCACTATTAGACAACTGTGGTGACATGTATGAGTTTCTTCTATCGGGAAACAGGAAATGGTTTGCAGGATATTACTGGGTTAATAAAAATGTGAAAAAGGACCTGCAAAAACACATCCACTAGAGGTGGGATCATTCTTCACAAAAACAGCGGCAAAAACCGTTCACTCACTTTCTGAGCTGTTTACATTGACTCCAATGTTCATTTTCCATCTGGAAACAGAGCAGAAGAATGAACAAATTTTTCGGAACACCGGCAGCATGAAAAACCGTCTGGTGAAAAACCGTACAGTGGGGACCAAACAGACCAAAAACCCTTACCATGGGGACATGCTCTAAAAGAAGAACTGGTGTAAAGAAGAGGTAAAACCCCCCCCCCCCCCCCCCCCCCCCCGTATAACATAGTGCCCAAATCCAGAATTCGCCAAAGTAATAAAGAGGTAATTCTATTCAATCAAATGCTTTCACATTCCAATACCAGCAGCACACTATCAACTAAAGAAACTATCAAAAGGCACACAGGATTTTTTTTTAAAAAGCATTTCTTCTTCTTAGGATACATGAACATTTTTTGAGGTTTTTAGTTCACATTTTTTTATCAAAACTGCTTAAGCCCACCTCCCATTCTTCAAGGGGACCTCAAATGCAGGTGGATTCCTACACTAATGTTTCCTCTATTTAGGGCATGTTCAAACCTCCATACTTCAGGGAGCGAAGGCACCAGCTACTAGGTACACTGCATTAATTTAAAAAACATGTGAAGGTGGGTAGCATGCGAAAAACCAACGAGGAGGCGGCCACTCCCCCATACGGCCGATCTAGACAACAATATTTGGTGCGAAGCAAATTGTTTTCTAGCTTGTGCATGGAGGAGTGGCTGACTCCTTGTTGGTTTTTCGCACTCCACCACACTTCACAGGTTTTTAAAAATCAATGCAGGGTACTTAGTAGAGTGGTGCCTTCATCCTGAAGTATTTGAGGTTGAAACAGGCCCTAAAGAGAGGTAACGTCACTGTAGGAACCCATCTGCATTTGAGGTCCCCTTGAAGAATGGGAGATGGGCTTAAGCAGTTTTGATTGAAAATGTGAACTAAGAACCTCAAAAAATGTTCATGTATCCTAAATAGCAGAAATGCTTTTTCAAAAATCCCAATGTGCCTTTTGATTGCTTTTTAGTGCTAGGAGTGTGCTACTGATATTGGAATGTGTATGTATATTGCTGCCACACCAGTATGCAAAACCAATGTGGGATGTGCAAAGCCAAATATTGTTTTCAGTCAAATGCTTTGGTGGCATCTAAAGACACTGGTATTCTAGTGGCTATGTCAGTAAGCGTAGATTGCAAATTAGTGAATAGCCAACAGAAGTTCAAAGCGGTTGATTTCCCAGGCATGAAGCCTGTTTGATCAGGATATACAAAGTAAGGTCCTGTGATAGATTAACATATTTATATAGCACAATCATATTCCACGGCGCTGTACAGAGATTGTAATTATTCACATTGATTCCTGTCCCCAGTCAAATTCCAGATGAGTTTACTGTGTAACACGGGTAAAATGTACAAACTCCTTGCAAACTTTGGGATTTGAACTCAGGACCCCGGCACTGCAAGGTAGTAGTACTAACCACTGAGTCACTGGGGGGACTATATAGATGATATATGTATGGTGCTTGCATATAACTGCTTTCTCATAATAACAACCTAATTTATGTTTCATTATCTTTGTGCATTATTAATGCATTAGATGACATCTCCCATATTTCCATGTTAGCACCACTAGAACAAATGAAGCCATCAGTGGGTTTTACGGTCCGTTCAGTCTTTATTGTTTGCATTCTAAATTTGATGCGTGATCTTCCAGATCATTACTGAGCAAAGCAAATATATATTTTTATCCCACCACCATCTGGCGATAATCAGTCTTAAGCTAACAGTCATGTAAAGCATAAATTATACTACAACAATAAGCACAGCTTAAACGTATCACCAAATCTGTGAAATTGCAATGAATGGTAATGGCGGGTGGTTGATTAATCAATAATGCAGCAGAGTCTTTACGTTGGACTTCCCAGGGAAGCCAGAAGAGACAAATGTCTTCTAGAATCATATTCATTTTCCAGTAATATAACTTAGCTATAAAGCTAATGTATGAATAATATAGTACGGAACATTTATTTGACTGGATCTACAAGGAATATTTTAGAGCATTTTTGGCTGCCCTCATTTCAGTCTTGGTCTCATTTATATTGTTAAAGGCCACAATTTCTAACTCTTTCCTAATGAACATAAAGGGGACAGTTGAAACATTTATGAGTGGGTCGAATAAAGTAATATGATATAAAAGCTTT
Source organism: Phyllomedusa bahiana (assembly GCA_025379985.1). Classification (NCBI taxonomy): domain Eukaryota; kingdom Metazoa; phylum Chordata; class Amphibia; order Anura; family Hylidae; genus Phyllomedusa; species Phyllomedusa bahiana. The sequence goes on from JAODAL010041942.1 coordinate 15,546, forward strand.
GTAGTACTCAAAGGGTAATGCAGTTATGTGACATTAGAATATGATATATCAATGACTAATCATATCTGTCACTTAATGTATTTCCATGTAAAGAACTTGCTCAGGATTTTTTTGTGACAGAAACAGCGCCACTTCAGTCCATTGGCTGTCTCTAGTACTGCAATTCTATTCACTTAAAGGGGTTTTGCCACGATGTAATGTTGACGTGAGATCCAACAAAATGGGTATTTAATCACTTTTCTAAATATATGTCATTACAAAAAGTGAAGCCTGTGAGATCTACAGCATTGCTCAGTCCGCCTTAGTTTCCTGAAAGTTTACATTAGACACGACCAGGACACTGACTGGAGCGGATCTGGCCATGCTTGCGAGTTTGCACTTCTTATCTGATGACAGGGAACATGAAGGAGCTTGCAAGGGGCTGGGAAGAAAGTGCAGTGTATGAGTCTGTCTGCTGTATAGAGAATCCACTGGTTATAATGTTATTATTTGAGTAAACTTTAGAGACGCTCCCTGCTTTCCTAACTCTCTGCTCACCCTCCTCCCTCTCACCCCTGCAGCCGTTCATGACTCAGCATGCTTTATTTATATTCTCTCCTGAGCAGATAAGAGGTAAGGAACTCACTTCTTGGCAAAACTCCTTTAACCCCTTAAGCCGAACGAGTGAAGAGTAGTGAATGAGCAGCACATTTTTTTAGTTTGTGCCTCCTTGTCTTTCAACAGTCGTAACTTTTTTATTTTTTTTAATGACGCAGTTGTATGAGTCCTCGTTTTATTTGGGACAAGCTGTACTTCTTTGGGGATAGTTTAAGTTCACTTATAAATTATTGCAGAATTTTTATTCTAATTTTTTTCAAATATTTTTGTTTTGATATTTTTTTTCACACCATTCACATTTTACATGTAAAAACGTGTTAGATTAATTCTCCAGGTTGTTACGGTCATGTGGATACCTAATATGTGTACGTTTTTTTGTGTGTGTAATGTATGCACAATTATTTTTGTATTATTTATTTTTATTTTATTATTTTTTTTAGTTATTTTTTATACACTTTTTTATGTTTTTTAATATTTTTTTTAAATCCCATGAAGGGATAACTGTATTACATTTTTTTTTTACTCTTAGTAATGTATTAGCCTATTTATATATGCTAATAAATTTTTAATTTTGTCGTTTGACCAGATAGCATCAAGCAGCACATATGTGCCCGGGATTGCTGGCTTGATAAACAGCCGCCTGGGGCCCTCGGGTCCCCAGGCTGACTGTGCAGCCTTTTTCCCGGGTCTTTTGGGGTCGCTGTGTCCCGATCACCCGACAGAGCAGGAGTAAGCCCTTTGAATACAGTGCAGTCACAAACCGTGTCAATCAAAGGATTAAGCCCCCCGGGATGGAGGTTTCCCTCACCCCCCCGGAAAATTTGCAGGGTTTGTGTTGGAAAACGGGGGCTGTAAAGTCAGTCGTTCAGCCCCTGTCGCACCGGGGCATGCAAACCCCCCGATATCTGCAGTGACACCAATAATGTTGCTGTAGACCAACGACCTGAAATGACCAACGTCAAAAGTCGGAGGGGGTTTGTTAAGGGGTTAAATGGGGATGAGCTACAATGTCATACAGGCTATGGACGGGTGTGGCACTGTTTTTGGTGGGAAAAAAATGTTTTCCAGCCCTTGGACATTTGCTTTCCTATGTTCTTTTACAGAACACAATTTTAATATATGGGTTCTTACTAGTTTTGAGCGATTGCTTTTGGCTATCGAGTCGATCGATATGATGTGGGGCCGTATCATAAGGTTTTTCGATAGTGGCATCGTTATGGCGATGACCATTAAAGTTATGGGAAAGCAACAACACCTTCATTATTACCCCCAAAAAAGGCTGGAAAAGTGAAATTAACATCCAAACAGTCAAATGGATACGTGCTACATCTTAGGCAACACCTTAGGTTAAAAATCACAGAAAAAAAGACATTTACTACCCCTGTCTGTCCACAGCCTGCCCCTTAAACCTGCATCCCCCAAAAATTTTAAAAAGTGCCAGAAGGCAGTTGATTTGAACCATCATGTTACTTGAATGGCTTTAAATACCCCTGTCCGGGGCCCAGCATGAGCCCCAAACCGATGACCCCCACATTTAAAAAGTGCCGGAAAAAGGGGTCTTTAAACCCACCATTTTGTTTCACTGGACTTGACTATACTGCCTGGGCCCAGCAGGCCCCAACCGCATGCCCCCCACATTTAAAAAGTGCCGGAAAAAGGAGTCTTTCAACCACCATTTTTGTTAAACGGGGACATTAAATTTACCTTCCGGGGCCCACAGCATGACCCGGGGCCCGGAGTTACGGGGTGCGGTGAAGGCCCAGGGGGCTCCGTCATCTATTAACGCGGGTAAATCCCCTGATGACCAGCAACAAAAAACTGTCGTGCTGAGCAGAGTGGGGAAAGGGAAGTGTGAGAACCCCAGCCCCCTCTGTACACATAAACCTGGGTACGCTTGCCCCCCGTAGAGTGGGCCAATTGAGCTTCACTTGGAAATACTGGTGGTTAACGCTCCTGTTACCCCCCGGTGCCCTTATTTTGGGCATTCTTTTTTCATTTTACTCAACGTGCGGGGGAAATGGTCTCAGGTACTTTGTTCCTGTCCGTGTCCATACCCCATGCCCCTCTGAATAACCTACACTGGTCAAGTTTTCCTGTACCTCCCTTGTAAAATTCGAGGAATTTTTTTTAACAGCTATTTTGTAATGCAATTTTTTTAGAAAATTTAATTTAAAAACACTTTTTTAAAATAGGATGGAACCCCCCCCACCATGTCTTTGTTTTTTCTTTTTTATGTTTTAAAGGGGTTGTCTCAAACGGGGTTTGATAGCATGTTAAAAGATCTTGCAAAAACAAGTCTTTTTGCAATTGTTCCATTAACAGTGTCCTACCTATTCTTTCTGAAAGCACCATCCCCCTTGACCATCTTGACAATTGTGAAGAACAAATGTCTGTTAGAAAAACATTTTTTAAAATAGGCCGTATAAGCTGAGTCACAGCAAATGCCCCAAAATTCAAAGCATGCCCCTTGGCCACTTTGGTCTTTTGGGAAAAGAACAAATGTCTGTTAGAAACAAATTTTTTGAATAGGCCCTTTGTAAGCGCATGTCACAGCAAAATGCCCCCAAAAATTCAAACATGCCCCTTTGGGCCCACTTTGGTCAATTGTGAAGAAACAAATGCTGTTAGAAAAAACATTTTTTTATAAAAGGACCTTTAGTATTGCTGCATTTAAAAGCGCATGCCCCAAAAAAAATTAAAAAAAAGACTTTCAGCCACTTTTTAAAAAAATTGGGGGGAGAAATGCCACTTAGAAGCCAATTTCTTTTTCCAAAGGACCATAATTATAGCTTTCTCACAGAAACATGCCCCCCAAAAAATAAATATGACTTCTCAGCCACTTTTAAAAAAATTGTGAGGGAAAAAATGCCACTTAAAGTACATTTCTGTTCAAAGGACCATGTTTTTTGCTGTTTTCCACAGCTACTAAAAAAAAAAAAAAAATTAAAATATGACTTCTCAGCCACTTTAAAATTGTGAGGGAAAAATGCCCTTGAAGTCCCATTTCTTTTCCAAAAGGACCGATTTTTGCGATCTCACAGCAACATGACCTAAAAACCCATGACAATGCGAAAACTTCTAAAGTAAAGTGAGTAAATGGAATACTGTTGTCATGAAACCTTGTTTCCCCTTTTACGTCTCTCACAGCAAAACAGAAAAATGAATTTTTTGGGGAAAAGAGAATAAAAATTAGAAAGAAATGATCATTTTAAAAAAAGTTTTCAAGGGACCATTTCTGTTTGAAAAGGAATGTGAAGAAAGACTGGAACAAATGGGTGCCCTCGGAAATTTGGGCCAAAACTCATAAAGAGATCCATCCCTGATTCTTTTGATGAAAGTCAAACGACCCACATTTCTGGGGAAAAAAGCCGGATGCGTTTGTCTGTAATGACCCCCTACGTGCGAGGTCCCTCAGATATACGCTGGCTGCTTGGCAGGACAACACCCTAGGGCATGACGAGCGAGCTGGGCATTGTCCTTTTTGGATCCCCAGAAGTCTTTTGGGGTCTAAAACACATGCAAAAAACAGGGTGTTGAGACGCAGATAGTCGTGCCCCATGTCTTAAGTGATTTGTGTGTTTTTGTGTCCCTGCATTGCTGGTTGGGAGGTGGTAAACAAAATTCCCAGAGGTCACCCATTAGGCTTCTCCCAAACCTTTCCCGCTGCTCCGCTGTTTGGCATCTACTCTGTCCGTCGCTATGTTGTTACCGGAATTTGGGGAAGTGAAGCAGACGCAACAGATGTCTCCATTGTCAATCAGAAAGGTTCCCCATTTCCTGCATTTTACTCTCTATTTGGAGGGTAAAGGGAAAAGTGTGATTTTTGTTTTGTCCCGGGGATCGGGGGTGGCCCCCCCAGTAATTTGTTCTTTTTGAGGGCCTTTAATGCGAGGATCATGTTGGAGGAAAGGGAGATCCAAGCATCATGGGGAGAGATGGGCCTTGATTTCCCAAGCCTCTGGGTCGAGGGGATAGCAAACTGATTTTCCCTCATTTTTCCTCCCACCTCAAATTCGCCCCCAACTTTTCCCAAAGGCAGGGACGTCGGAAAAACACGGTGTTAGGAAATCCTCCCCCTCCCCCCGCTGCCCCCGGGCCAGCTTCAACACAGCCTGATTCCCTGAGATGATGCTCCCGAGAGCTGATGCCCACCTTGCACTAGCTCTGGACCCCAAACCCACTCCCTAATGAAGACCGTTTGAAATTGTGAAACTGTCGGGCCTTGTGGATTTGCAAGAGAAAGGCTCCGTGTCGCATCTGTGCCCGTTCCTCTCCTCGTGGCGGGACCTTTTTGTTTCAGAGTGTCCAACGTCGTTCCAAACAAAGATCCCCACAATGCTCATGCTGACGGCATTGTCGCACTGACCTTTTTTGGTGGCTTCTTCAAAATGCAAGGATGGTGCAGGCCTTTCCCCCCCCTTTCACCCCGAGGTCCGCCCCGCTGTTTGTCGGCCCCATGTGTCACTTCGTACTGGGTAAATTGCATTGCGTGCTGCCACAAGCGTGGAGCATGTGAGGGTGAATTTCCACGTGTTGCCCGTAACAATGAAGGTTGAGGGGAGGCCGAGCTGCGCTGAAATGCGCCAGGGGGACAAGCAGGGTGCGAACGGGGAAGTGCGAACCAGACCTTCCTTCTTCACAGGCAGCCAGCCCCGGGGAGTCTTTAGAAATTTTGGGACAAGGTTCATGACATTTTCCGGCAAGGGAGTGCTCCAGCCACCGATTTAAGGGGGGGCCAGCAGATTTCGCCCGTTATCGACACCCCTTCCCGGGACAAGGTTTTTTGTCACCCAGCCAGCGCTGGTCTCTTTGTTAGACCCCGTCCAATCTCCGACCTGTGTGTGGAGGTCCCCAAGGCAGATTATTTTCAACAGGCCTTGTGTCTCGGGGCACGGGGTGCCACCAGAGGACCTTGGGGGAAAGGCCCTGCCCACCCTGGGGTTTTAAAGAGCGTGCCCGACCCTGAGAGCCACCGTAAAACCCCCAGAGACATCCACCCAGCCCCCCTTTTAGCTGTCAAAGAGATATAGCGGCCTTGGCCGTGCTTACTAGTCCATTGTCGGTGGTGAGATGGACTTTTCCCGGACACAGATGCAGACAGCGCTTGAAATTTTAGATGACAGGGGTGGCCAGGGCAGGGACGGGTTTTCTGGCAAAGAAATGCCTGCCCGGCATCTGGGTTTGGGGGGCAACCGGGGCCATGACGTGCGGAAAAACCCCTCTGGTCCACCCAAAGGAAAGGCAAAAATTTTCCCAAGGGCCAAAAAACCTGCAAACCAAAAATTAAAGGCTTTGGGTTTGGGTGGTTTGGTTAAAGTTTTCTTCTGCTCCCAAAACCTGGAAGACAGAACTGGCTGCTAGCTGGCCCTGTACCGGGTGCAGGTCGTCAAATGGGGAAGGAGAAGGGGAGGTGGGTTCTGGTGGGGGTGGGGTACTCGGGCGAAGGGGGAGGTGAACGGGCTGATCCCTGATATGATTGAGAGACATGGGAAACGAGGAACGCTTGGTGGTGGCGGAGGAGGAGGAGGCGGAGACAGAGGGGTACAGTGGTGGAGGCCCCGGGTCGTCTGCCTTTTTTGGCCAAGTGTTCCCCCCATTTCAACTCAAGCATTCTCTGCATGTGACTAGACATGTTGGTGGTGGTTAAACCCCTTTAAAGGTTCTTCCTCTACTTATGGTTACGGGAAAAGGCGGCATTGACATCGCTGGGGAATCAGAGGGTTGCTCAAGAAGGCCCCCGGGTTGAGGGTCCGGACCCTTTTTTACGGTGATAAGCGAGAAGCGGGGGGTTTTCGCTGACCGTGGTGGCGGAATCAACAGCGGACTTTGCGACCGCCCCTCTCCCTTTTGTGGCAGGACCCTATTGACACTACCCCCTCGTCTTCTCCTGTCCACTGTGAAAACCTCGAACAAATTTTGCGGAAAACCAGGGTGGATCCGCAAAGTCGTCATCATCATCATCATCACACAAAGGGACTTGGGGCGTCCTGACTTTTTGCATCCAGAAGCTGCGGGGTAAAGCAAGGGGCACTGCAAGGCGTTGCCCAGCCGGGGTTTTTTTCGATTGACCGGCTTCCTTCACCTCCTCTGATGGCATCATAACTGGGGTCAACAGACTAAATCATTCTTTATTTTTAACTGCTTCTGACCCCAACCGCATTTTTTACAAAGGGTCTTCAGACAATGGGTTATCCACAGTGGGGGGTCAGAGTTGACATTTGGGCTGCTTCATGTTGGACGATGCTGTATGCGATGACGCATTTGTGGCCCTGACTGCGGGGCGAGGGGGTAAACTCTAGAGCAGGCTGCATAACCACTGAAGGACAGATTTTGGGACGATGGTCGTTACTTAGATTTACAGGGCCCTGCCCCCGCGATGACAGGCCTGAGGGGCCTGAACTACGATCCCCTGGCTGCGTGTTTCGCCAGCTTTGGGAAAGGAGACCTTCTTCGTACTCGACCTCCATGGCTACCCCCCTTTGTCGCTTTCCACCTGCTTTTTTGCCCTTTCAGAAATTAAAAATTTTAGAAGGTATGGAATGTTTTGGAAAGTTTTATTAAAAGTGGCAAAACAAGCTATTCTCAAATCCCCCTAATCAAAACAAAATTGCTGGATTTAAATTTTCTGCAAGGTGTCTAAACAAATCTGGACTGGGCAAAAGTCCAAAAAAAAACTACTGTTATGTTTTTTTAATAAACGGTATTTTTTGCACTTTCAATTTACCCGTGGGAAAATAGAATTGCTGTTTTAAGATTTAGTAGATGTGCGTCAATAACAGTGCTGGGTGCGCAAAAGTCAAAAAACACGTAACTGTTATTTTTGATATAATAAAAGGGATTTTTTGCACCTTTCAATTCACCTGTGGTTTAATAAGAATTGCTGTTTTAAAATTTAGTAGATGCTGCGCAATGAACAGTGTGGTGCGCAAAAATCAAAAACACGTAATGTTTGTTTTGATATAATAAAAGGTTTTTTTTCACCTTTCAATTCACCTGTGGTGAATATAGATTGCTGTTTTAAGATTTAGTAGTGCTGCGTAATGAAAAGTGTGGGTGCGCAAAAGTCCAAAAACAGAAACTGTTTGTTTTGATATAATAAAATGTATTTTTGCACCTTTCAATTACCTGTGGGTGAAAAATAGAATTTTTCTGTTTTTAGATTTTTTACGTAGATGTGCGTCAATGAACAGTGCTGGGTCGCAAAAATCCAAAAAAAACTAAGTTATGTTTTTTTATAAAAACGTATTTTTTTCAAACCTTTCAAATTACCTGTGGGGAATTTAGAATTTGTGTTTTAAAATTTACGTAGATGCTGGTCAATGAAAATGCTGGGTGCCAAAAGTCAAAAAACCTAAATGTTATGATTTTATAAAATAAAATGTATTTTTTGCACCTTTCAAATTACTGTGGTAATATAGAATTCTGTTTTAAAATTTTGTAAATGCTCGTCAATGAACAGTGCTGGGTGCGCAAAAATCAAAAAAAAAAGTAAAAGTTTGTTTTGATATAATAACGGTTTTTTGACCTTTCAATTAAAACCTGTGGTGAATATGAAAATTTCGTTTAAGATTTACGTAGATGCTGCGTCAATGAACAGTCTGGGTGCGCCCCAAAAGTCTTTTTAAAAAAACCCCCGTAACTGTTATGTTTTGTATAAAAACGTATTTTTTGCACCTTTCAATTGAAAATGTTGGGAGTATTAGAATTGCTGTTTTAAGATTTCGTAAATTTGCTGCGTCAATGAACGTGCTGGGTGCGCAAAAGTCAAAAAACACGTAACTGTTATTTTTGATATAATAACGGTTTTTTTTGCACCTTTAATTTCCCGTGGGGAAAATAGAATTGCTGTTTTAAGATTTACTAGATGCTGGTCAATGAACGTTCTGGGTGCGCAAAAAAGGGCAAAAAACACGTAAAATGTTTTTTTGATATAATAAACTTATTTTTTGCACCTTTCAAATTACCTGTGGGAAATTAGAATTCTGTTTTAAGATTTACCCTAGATGCTGCGTCAAGAAAAATGCGGGGGCGCAAAAGTCAAAAAACACGTTAAATGGTTTTTTTTTCGTAGGGGTAAACACGGGGGATTTTTGGCAACAAAAAACAAAAACTGTGCTGACTAAAAAGAAATTTCTGGTTTGAAAATTTAAAGTCAAGGGGATTATAACAGTCAAGTGTAATGGGTAAAATTGAAAAACCTATCTGAAATGTTATACGATAATAAAAGTGGAGTTTTGCAGCTAAAACAAAAAAGGGGAACCTGCAGTTACTAAAAAATGATGTTTATCCAATATTTTAAGTTCAGGGGCCAAAATATCCAGGAAATATTTCCCAATAGCAAAAAATGTTAATAAAAAGAATTCCATACAAAATCTACACTAAGTCTTGTGAACTTTATCCCCGTGTTCTTTAAGATAGAGCTTTTGTGTTCGCCCCCCCGGGCCCCTCCCCCCTCCCCGCTCCCCGCCGTGAATTTACAGGGTAGATTTGCTTTTAAAAATTTTCCCAGCTAACTACATAAAATTTCAAACCCAATCTAATAAATTGGAAGATCACATAATAGGGGTTTTTTGTGCGAAATAGGGCTAATTTCGCTAGCTGTTTTTGGGCCCCAGGAGAACGCAGGTCCTTCCCCATGAACCTGAGAGACACTGAGGTGAAAAAGAAACGCTGTTCTATGTAAAACGAGGTATGTGATTTTTTTCCCGCCAATCGCAACCAACACATCCCAGTCATGCGCGCACACACTCCAAACCCCGCTCTATTCTGTTTTATTTGCTGGCGCCAAAATTAAGGGGGCCCAAAAAGGGGCGATCTTAATAGATGAGCCAGATTTTAACCTTTTTAAATTTTCGCATGATCTGGAAATTTTGACACCCTAAAACCTGCCGATTTAACTTTGTAAAAAAAATCGCTCAACACTAGTTCTTACATTTGAATCCACATAATATGAGGCTCTTTCACTAGAAGAGAACTGTGCAGAGTGTATATGAGTCACTGGCATCCAATGCCTGATTTATCTCAAGAGCATAGCGGTGTAGAACATCAGGTGCCTTAGACTCTGTAAGTAGGTCACACTTTAAAGCATAGCTCCCCTCATCCTCTCAAAAACCAACCCTCTATCCTAGGATTAGGAAAATAGTAGTTTATGATGTGTTAGCTTCATTCACTTGCGGGCTGCACACTCCCTATATTACAATATAATTCAGAACTTGGGAACACTTCAATTACTGCAGCCCTTTATTTTCTCCCTGCTCATAAAAATAGTTGATAGATTGCTAGAGAATAAGAGATGTTTAGCAAAAAAGAACTTGAAAATCTTTGGAAATATATGGAATTTTCAGCTGCCTGTGTATCTGTAGAGGGAACTTGCTAATAGGATTATATCTTCACAGCAGAATATTATCTGATTCAAAAAGTCTCTACACCCCTCACATTTTTGTATATATTTTATTGTATCTTTCATGAAACAACACAGATGATATGACACTGATATAATGCAGTCAATGTACAACTTGTATGACAGTGTCAATTTATTGTGCCTTCAAAGTAACTAAGCACACAGCTATCAATGTCTACAACGATGGCGACAAAAGTGGTAACCCCTAAGGATGTCCACATCACAGGGTTCGATGTACTCCCCGCTTTTCTTTTTTAAAAAGCGCCGGAGATACGTCTCGTGCGTCCCCAACGGGAATAGAAAAGACGATTGCTGTCTACACAGCTGTCTTTTCTCGCCCCTCTTTCGGCAGCGGCGTATTATAAAACATGTTGTATAAAACGCGGTGTTCTCGTCTTTTTGACGTCTTCCCCCTACATTTTATTTTATGGGGGAGTCGGGAAGAGAGAAGCGGCCGGGGCTTTTTCACAAAGCGTGACAAAAACCCCGGGGGGGGGCCTGATCAGAGAAGAACGGTCGCTTTATGGGCCGTTTTTTCTCTGATGCAGTGTAGACATAGCCTAAGTGACAATGGACAAAGTGTGCCCAATTCGCCATTACCCCACCACATTGTCATGTGACTCATTAGTGTTACAAGCAGGGCTGTCTTAACAACATTATGGGCCCCTGGGCCCAGAGCTGTTCACTGGGCCCCCCCAACCAACATTTATCGATACTATCTAACAATACGACTGTTTCTGTTGCGCATAGTGACCAATCAGAGATTAGCTTTTAATTTCTCAGGGCAGTAGAGGAAATGAAAGCTGAGCTCTGATTGGTTACTATGCGCAACAAAAATAGACTATTAGACCGTCTTGATAAATAAGGCCCATTATGTTTAATCATTGATGCATTTGTATGAGGACCTGTATTATGCGGGAGAAGTTGTATTTTTGCTGGGCGTAGCTTAAGTTTACATGTAAACTACTGCATAATTCTTTTAAACAAAAAAAATTCAGCATGAACAGAAATAAAGTGTTTTTCTGCATTTGTTTTTCAAAATAATTTTTTACACCATTCACATTTTACACTAAATGTTAAATTAATTCTAAAGGTTATTACAGCCATGTGGATGTTGAATATTTGTATTTATTTTATGCAAGGTAGGCACAATAATTTTTTTAACTACTTTTTTGTACACTTATGTTTTTTTCTTTTTTTAATCCCATTAAGGGATAACTATTTAAGTCTTTGAATGGCAGGGACCGGAGATTCATTTAACCCTTTGATTGTTGAGGTCCATAATCAGAAGGAATTCCCGGACCCCATCGGGTTACCGGGACTCCCAGTGCATGATGGAGCCTGAGGAATATGTATAAAGTTAGCCCTGGGGACCTAGAGTAGCCCCAGAGCTGTCTGTATAGTAAGCCTGCTGTCAGGGCACACCGTGTGTTACCCCAACAACAGCCTATGTCATGCTGACACATAGTATAATGTATTAGCTTAGAGGATTATACAGGAGTGTAATGTATTAGTATACAGGAGAGTAATGTATTTGCATACAGGAGTATACAGTAGTGTAATGTATTAGTAAAGAGGAGCATACAGGAGTGTAATGTATTAGTATACAGGAGCATACAGGAGTGTAATGTATTGGTATACAGGAGTATAATGTATTATTATACAGGAGTATACAGGAGTGTAATGTATTAGTATTCAGGAGTGTAATGTATTAGCATACAGGAGTATATAGGATTGTAATGTATTAGCATACAGGAGTATACAGGTGTGTAATGTATTAGTATACAGGAGTGTGATGTATTAGCTTACAGGAGTATACAGGTGTGTAATGTATTAGTATACAGGCGTGTGATGTATTGGCATACAGGAGTATACAGGAGTGTAATGTATTAGCATACAGAAGTATAATGTATTTGCATACAGTATACAGGAATATACAGGAGTGTGCCAAAACAGTGTAAAAAAAATAAAATAAAGACAAAAGTGTAAAATAATTATCCCTTCATGGGAATAAAAAAAAAATACAAAAAGTGTAGAAAAAAAGTATTAAAAAATTATTGTGCATATATTACACAAAAACACTACCCTGCCCATGTTAGGTATACACACGACTGTAATAACCTGTAGAATTCATTTAATAGGTTATTTAGTGTGAAATATGAATGGTGTAAAAAAAATGTAAAAAAAATGCAAAAACATCCTGCAAAAATTTATTTTTAAAATATTCAGCAGTAATTTATATGTAAACACAAACTACTTAGCCACATAAAACAACTCCTCATACAGCTGCGTCATAGAAAAAATAAAAGTTATGACTATTAAAACGTAGGGAGACAAAAATACAAAATGTAGTTGTGTCATTAAGACCTTTTCAGGCCGGATGCTTAAGGGTTAACGTCATTTTTTCTTTCTTAAATAAAGTGTTTTTATTGGGGATCAGAGGTTTTGTGTAGATTTTTTTCAATTTGTCATTTACTTTTTTATTTTTTTCAAGTAATAGAGCAATACCTTGCTGTATTGCTGCAGCAGCTGTGGCATCTAATGGGCACAGGATGGCTGACCGCATGCTATATCTTATAGCAACACCATGTAGTCAGCCATCCTGTGCCCCTGGCCATGCAGCAGTCTGTATAACTTATGAGTTGCTGGGGGGGGGCGCACAGGATGGCTGATTACATGGTGTTGTTATACGATATAGCAAGTGATCAGCCATCCTGACCGTGTCACTACCCTACGGAGCCCCTGTACCTTCCTGGGATGTGATGAGCCGGGACCCAGAGTAGGGCTGCAGCTTGATAGAAGTCACTGACCTAGGCCACAGCGAAGTGACTGAGAGACAGCCGGGAGGGGGAAGCTGGAGACATCTGAAGGTGAGGAGGGAGTTAAGAGGACTGAGTTTACACTTCCCAGCGGGGGAGGAGACGGACGGGAGGGGGGATGCTGCGGCTCTGCTCTCACTGCTGGCTCATGAGTTACTGCCGCGCAGGCAGGACAGGAGCAGAGAAGCAGCAGCTTCTGTTGTTTTTAAGTGACTGAAGCGAAGTTTAGTTTTAACACTGACCCCTCATAGGGCCCCCGTTCTCATGGGGCCCCCGGGCAGGTGCCTACCTGGCCCAATGGGTAAGACGGCCCCGGTTACAAGGTCTCAGGGGTTATTGGGGAGCAGGTGTGTTAAATTTGGTGTTATCACTTTTATACTCTCTCATATCGGTCACTAGAAGTTCAATATGGCACCTAGTGGAAAATAACTCTTTAGCTTTACATAAAGATGGCCTATGCCATAAGAAGATTGCCAACACCCTGAAACTAAGCTGCAGCATGGTGGCTAAGACCATTCAGCGGTTTAACCAGTCGTCATGTTCAACCAAAGAAGTTTGGTGCATGTGCTCAGCGTCATATCTAGAGAATGTCTTTTCAAACTAGGCATATGAGTGCTGCCAGCATTGCTGCAGAGGTTCAATGAGTGGGAAGTGGGCCTATCAGATCTCAGACCATACGCCACACACTGTATCAAATTGCTCTGCATGACTGTCATCCCAGCCTCTTCTAAAGATGATGCACAGGAAAGCCTGCGAACAATTTGCTTAAGGCAAGCAGACTATGGATTACTGGAACTATATCATGTGGTCTGATGAGACCAAGATAAACTTATTTGGTTCAGATGGTGTTGAGCATGTGTGGCAGCAACCAGGTGAGGAGTACAAAGATAAGTGTGCTTTACCTACAGTCAAGTAGTGGGAGTGTCATGTTTTGACCAACATGAGTGTTGCTGGCTGTGGGGAGCAATAGTTTATTGAGGAATCATGAATGCCAACATGTATTGTGACATCCTGAAGCAGAGAATGATCCCCTCCCTCCTGGGCTATAGGGCCTTTGACCACTGCCTTTCTGAAGAAAAATAGGGTAAAGGTGCTGAAAAATAATGGTGTAAAGGGAATAATCTTTAAAACATTTTAAAGATTATTCCCTTTATATGATTTTTCTGGACTGGTTAACAGGGGCTCTGGTGTAGCCATTTTTTCAGAAAATAATGGTGACTACACAAAATATTGACACTTTGGGCACAATTCCACTTAGGGGTGTACTCACTTTTGTTGACAGCGGTTTAGTCATTGATGTTTGGGAGTTGAGTTATTTGATTGCACACCAAATTTACACTATTATACAAGCTGTATACTGACTACTTTACATTGTATTAAATTGTCATATCTTCAGTGATGTCCCATGAAAAGATATAGTATTTACAAAGATGTGAGGGGTGTACTCACTTTTCTGAGATACTGTATATCATGGACAGTGATTTTTGACCTGGCTTCCAACTGACCTGATTATGGTTACCCCAGAAGACAGCATAAGGAAGAAAATACACTATTATGGCAGGGATAGGTTAGCACTAGAGGTATAAGGAGTGTGAAAATTTAGAGAACTGATGATTGTATAACATCCCATTGCAAACTGTAATGCCTTAATTTTATAGCATTTGGGTTGAATAAGATTGTAATAATGTATTTATGTTGTGTTTTACAGACTTATCATGTGCCTTCTGTTGAAGAACAAGCTACTATGTATTTCTGGTGTGAATTGTACAATTTAGCACTAATGTTGTATATATGGTGCTTTGCTGTGGTTTATGTGCAATTGGAAGTGGCCTTTTGAGAAGTCTGAAGGGACCAGCAAAGGGAGCCCTGTAGATGGAGGTAAGTGATAGATGTTAACTTTTGTGACCATTTAGTCCCCATATGCATAAAATTGGATGATTTTTCACCAAAGACGATGGTTGTTAGGTGAGGGTACGGCGACATGGCATAATTTTACAGTCATGAATATATTTTGGATTTACAAAACAGTTAAAATCCCACTGTAAAACCATCCCCATAGATCACAATAGAAAATCTGAGCTATAGTCTACACAGCTCAGATTTTCTGATGGTCAGATTTCAGTCTCTGTGTACAAAAACATGGAATATGTACATTCTTCTCCTGGATTTCACTATTCAATGTTCATGGCATGGCCGGATCCGAAAACTGCGGCAAAAAACGGGGCCAAAAAACGAAAACTGAAATACTGGTCTAAGCGTTCTGGCCTGTTTGACCAGTAGCTGATGCAGAAGAAAGGGAAACTGCAAGCCAAATGAAAAAGAGAACGCAAGTTGTGGGCTTTAGAGGGAAATCATTGACCTGTAACCTATGATGACAGCTGACCAGGCCGTGGATGGAGTAGTGCCACAGGATTCCCACTTTAACGCGTGGCCTTTGAGAGTAAGAAAGCAATACAAGAACAGGGAGAGGAGCATGCCTACCAAATGAACATTAAAGCAGTTGGAGAAGGAGAGCTACTAGAGACTCGAGAATTAAGAGTATGGAGCTTCTGGTACAGTTCGTGGACCAAGAGCCTGAGAATGTGTATGTAGGAGCCCTTGGAGAAGGACCTAGAGACTGATGCTGTTACTTGATCAAATTGTATCAGAACTACTAGTCCACAACTGTTGTGGCCAAAAGTTTGTGAATGTTTGTGAGACCCACCATCAGTTTAAACTTGTATAAATGTTCCTTGCAACCACAATGCTTAGTTGCCTCTTGAAAGTAAAGTGCTCCTCAGTTCAGCATTGCAACAGACAGTGATTCCATTTCTTCCTGTGCGTCTCCTCCAGAAAACTGGTCACAACTAGAGATGGGCGAATTTCTCAAAAATTCGATTCGGTGACTTCGCCTAACTTTCCGACAAAATTCATTTCGGTCCGAAATAATTCGGGACGAATCACGTTAAAAAACAGCTATTTCCAGGCTGCACAGAGCTGCAGGGTGCTTAGAACGTTGTGCCATGCTTAAATAAGCAGAGGGAGCTTGGTTTGGTCTTCATACAATGTTGTGTTTTTTGTATGGGCACGCACATGACTGCCGCCGCTCTTAGAATCGCTTAACTATAAAATTCCCTGGGCACTTAAGAGGGCAAAACTGACCAAAAAACTGAAGGTGGAATGTAGCCTGATAAAGTAATGGCAGCGAAAGCTGGAAAAAAATTAGCTTAGGGCTCAGGTGTCAACATCATGACGAGTGTGGGGGGAAACCGGCGGCAGCCACGGCAGAAAGGGGCCCAGAGGGTGGCACAATAAAATTCTGAGGTGGAAAAAAACGGGAAAATAGGTCCCAGATTTGGCAAAAATGCCACAGTGTGGGTCAGGGAAAAAGCACCCATGGGGTCAGGCAGTGGCACAATGACACAGTGTGGGGTTTTACTGCAGCAGCCACAGCGCACTTTGGGGCCCATGGGTGGCCAATGACTTTCTTGAGGGGGCCAAAAACGGGAGTGGGGCCACAAAAGTGGCACAATGAAACAGTTTTGGGGGGTAAAGGGCCAGGAGCAACAGAAAAGGGGTCGGGTGGCAAAATGACGGGGTTTGGGGGCAGGGCAGCAGCCACAGCAGCAGCATGAGGTCAAGGGGGCCCACAATGAAAAATTCGGGAGGGGGCAAAAAAAAGGAGTAAAAACCACAAGTTTCACTTAAAAACACATTTGGGGAAAGGGTAGGGCCAGCACCCCACAGCACATGAGGTCGGGCCATGGCCAATGACTTTCCCTGGAGGGGGCCAAAAACAGGAGAAAGGGGCCCACAAGGGGGCAAAAAGACACAGTGTGGGGTCACGGCAGCAGCAGAAAGAGGCCCGAGAGGGGCACAATGACATTCGGAGGGGGCAAAAACTGGATTTAGGCCCACAGAGGGGGCCCAAAAATGACAAAAAGGTTTATGGAGGCCCGGGCAGCAGCAGCATGAGGTCAGAGAGTGGGCACAATGACATTCTGGGGGTTTGGCAAAAACGGGAGTACCCACAAGAGGGCACAATGACAGAGAGTGGGGGTTACGGGGGGCAGAGAAAAACAGCAGGGAGGTCAAGAGTGGCCCCAATGACCCCAGTGGGGGAGGTGACCCCCCAGCACAACAACAAGCACACAATGGTCAAAGAGGGGCCCAAAATTTGACACAGTGGGGATGTCCCGGCGCCAGCAACAGCAAAAAGGCAAGCATGAGTTAAAAGGGAGTGTGGGGGGGGTGGCAATACCATTTCCCGGAAAAGAGGGTTTGGGGGGGAAAAAATGGAAAAAGCCGTCGCAGAGGGTGTGGCACGGGGCGGTTTTGCGGCACCCAAATAGTGGGCGGGGAGGCAGGTGGTATTTGAACCCGAACCTTTCCCCAAAACATTTTGGGGTTTAGGGGGTTTCAGGGCTGATGTAGCCCGGGAGCCAAAGGGCCGGTGTGTGGAAATCCGGCCGATCCATGCCTTTTCAAAAACTTAACAAAGGTCAGTCTTTTCCACATTTCCCGTGGACAAGCGGGTTTCTCCCTTGGGGAAAAACTTTTGGCCACGGCCGCACTGAACCCCCGGGCCCAAAAGGCCACACAAACTGGCCGGAATGGGGGGCAGAGGCTTCTCCACTGAAAACTGGGCCCCACACACCCCAGTTTTGGCGCCCAGAAACCCCAGGGGAATCTTCAAACTGGAGTGGCAAAAAGTGCCCCAAAAGTGGGGCCACCCCCTTTTTGGTTCAAGGTCGCTCCAGGCCCCTTAAACTCTGCTGCTGGCGACGCCCCCCCTTTCACAAAGGCGGGTAAAAGGAAGCTCCCTCATCCTTGACTCCAACTTGGGTTTGCTCAAAAGGAAAGCTTTTAAACTGCCCCCAATCCCCCCCACCTTCCTCCAGCACCGGGGCCCGAATACATGAGCTCTGAAGAACCCCCTTTTCCGCCCTTTCAGAGGGGGACATGCCGCACATGGGCACCCGGCCAATGATTTACGGAGGATTTCCCTATAAAATTTTGGAGTTTGTCCCCCTCTCAGCAGCTGGCAAAAAGGCTTTTCCCCCTTTTGGGCCGGAGCGAGGGTCCAATAGGTTGGGGGAGCCAAAATCCCCTCCCTCTGGGCCGGGTGCTGACCAAAAACCCCACTGTCCAAATACCTTTCAAATCAGCATTCAGCGGGGCCCTCTGCACAAGTGAAATCCGAGGGGCTCCTTGCCTCCACTCCACTGTAAAAACGCCATTTGGGGGTTGCGGGTCATCTGCCCCCCGTCTTCCTCTTCCCATCTACCTCCTCCAGCCCGCTCCTGCTCCTCCTCTCGTCACCTGGTAGAAAATCCACTCATTTCAAACCCGACAATGCTTCTTTCCCAATGTCCTCCTTTCCCCCTCCATTTCATCCCCACCGGACTCATGTGGCCCCAGATGAAAATTTGCCACGTTCCACCCCCCCGCCCAGACAGATTTTTTTTACATCTGTTTTTCCCGGGCCCTGAAGCAGTGGAATGACGGGTTTTTCATCCCTATCCCCCGGCAACAAATAAAGTTGCCTCCTTGAATGGCCTCAAAAAACAGCAGGGGCAAAGCATGAGCTGGCCCCGGCTGACAAACAACTTACACAGGGGGGTAAATCCGTCCGCCGGATCATCAAAAAAAACGTTAAGGGGCCCATCTCTGTTCATACAGTCGGTCCCCAACCCTGGGCAGGCTGGAATTTCCCAAAAGGTGGAAACAACGCATATCAGAATGTGTTGGGGGAAAGGGCCCTTCTGCCGCTGCAACTTTTTAGAAGGGTGTTTTATGGGCTTTGTAGGAATGGAAAGAATTTCATGCACAATTTTCCCCGGCCATTTTCAGAAAACTTCTGAAGGGTCGTGGAAGACTTAAAGGAAACCTTTTTACAACCAGATTGAACACGGCGCCATGCAGGGCGGCCCTGGACCAACCCTCCTTGGGGTACGGGACCCCCATGTTCCCCTAAATTTTCCCCTCAACCCTGGTTCCAATTTGGCAAATTGGGGCCCCCGGGAAAAAAGCCCCACATCGATTTTCTTTCTGGGATGACCCCGGAGCAGGGTTTCCCCCCCCCTGTGTGACTTCGTTTGCCGAGGCAAGCCAGGTTTTTAAAAAAAGCGGGACAACCCCCTGGGCCCCACAAAATGGGGGTATGATGGGGCAGTATTGTGGGGGGCTTAGATAGGGTTGGGGGTGGGGGAGGGGGACATTGGGGCAGGAGCCGCAGTTTGACAACGGAAGGAAAAGCGGCTCTCCCTTTTCCAAGTTTTGGGGTGCCTGGGGCCCCTAAAACACATTCACCCAATTTGGGGCCGTAAAGGGCCCTGGGACTGGCCCGACCTTAAAATTTTCAGACGTCCGCCGGGGTGCCGTGCAAACCGGAAAAAAACCGAAAAGCTCAAGGACCCGGCCCACCTTCTGTTTTTAAAATATTTTTGAAGTGCGGCCCCCTGGGGCTTTTTGGAAAGAAAAAAACAGCTTTGGGAAATCTCCCCTCTCGGGTCGGGCCCAAACCAAAATTTTTCTCTTTAATGGTGCAAGTCCACCTTTTTGGAAAAGGGGGGGACTTTCAGGGAACCAAAACTTTGGGCAGGACACGGTCCCGCGCTGCCCCCCTTTGGAGGTTGGAAACCCCAATTCCTTTTTTCCCCTTTGCAATCACCTCCTAACGGGCTGCTGGGGAAAAACCAAAAAGAAAATAGGAGGGGCAGGAGCAAACGGACCGGGAGATGATGTAAAGAGAAACACTCCCTTCGCCCAAAGGGGGTGGGGCCTTTACCCGGGTGCAATGGCTTTCTGCCCTGGCCGCTGCTGCTGCGGCGGGGAGGAAAGGAACCCAAACCCATCTGAGCCCCCCGTTTTTTTCCCAGGCCCCTCGGATTTATGACGCTGTAAGTGTTGAAAGCACGGGCCCTGGTGCCAACTGAGCTCCCCCGGGCCACGCTTCACTTTTTGGGCCCACAGATTTCTACAAAATACCCATATTTGGCCCCCCCGGTTTCCC
>JAODAL010041943.1:0-35354 GCA_025379985.1 Phyllomedusa bahiana
ACATCACTCCTTTTTAATTGGGTCCCTCTAATCCCAAAACCATGTAATAGGATCCCTTTTTAAAAAAAATCCTTTAATAGTGATCCCTTTAATCACAACCTATGTAAATGATCCCCCAAAACCTCCTAGTAAAGGATCCCTCTAATCACAGTCCTATTAATAATCCCGTCTATATCACATCCTATTAAAGGATCCCTTCTCACCATCCTTTAATAGTGTCCCGCTATATCCCAAAATCCATGAAAAACCCTTCTATATCCATCCCATGTAAAAAGGGCCCTTCAATTTACAGTCCTATGTAATAATCCCTTTTACATACAGTCCAATTTAAAAGTATCCCTTTTAATCACAGTCCTATTAATAGTGATCCCTTTTAATTAAAACCTATGTAATATATCCCTTTACATCACAGTCCTATGAAAGTGATCCCTTCTAATCCATCTATTAATATGATCCCCCTAAACAAGTCCTTTTAATAGTGATCCCGCATATCACAGTCCTTGAATAGTGACCCTTACATCCCAGTCCATTAATAGGATCCCTCACATCACAGTCCTAAGTAAAAGGATCCCCATATCACGCCCCCTGTAATATGATCCCTCTAATCACATCCATGTAAAAGGTCCCTCAATCACACCTATGAAAGGATCCCTTTTATAACACTCCTAGTAAAAATGACCCTTTTACATCCAGTCCTATGTAAAAAATATCCCCTAATCACAGTCCTATGTAATGTGATCCCTCTAATACATCCTATGTAATATGATCCCGTCAACACAGTCCTAAATGTTAAAAAGTGATCCCTTTTAATCACAAACTATTAATATTTCCCTTTTTAATCACATCCATTAATTGATTCGTCTAACCGTCCTTTAATATGAACCCATCTACATCCAGCCTATTAAAGTGATCCCTCTTTTCACATCCCCATTAAAGGAAAACCCCTTCTAATCACAGCCTAAAATAAAGGGGGCCCCTAATCACAGTCCATGTAATATTGTCCCTTTTAATCCAGTCCTATTAATAGGGTCCCCCTTTTAATCAAGTCCTATGTAAATGATCCCCTCTAATCAAGCCTAAAAAAATTGTTCCCCTATATCACAGTCCTATGTAATAGTAAACCCTTTTAAATCACAGTCCAATGTAATAGTGACCCCGTCTATATCACATCCCTATGTAATATTTTGGTTTCCCGTCTAATAAATTATTAATTTTTAAATTATTATTTTATTTATTTTTGACCCCCTTGGGGGTTCCAGAGCGTGTACTTTTCGGGTTTAAAATACAAAAACATGGGTCAAACAAGTACAAAAGGGGGAAAAATTTTAACTAACAAAACAATTTGTACGGGAAGGAAAAGGGGCCCTCCCCGTAAAGGGGGTTTTACAGCAAACGGGAAGGGGGGAAAAAAGGAACGGGAAGGGGGGGGGCAGACAGGGTTTTTAGGGGAAAGTGTATTGACACAAAATTTTTTGGGTTTAAGGGCAACCCTAAGGGAAGGGGTTTTTTCAGGCCTTTTGAAGCGGGGGAAAAGGGGGGGGGGAAGAGTCGGGGTGTTGGGAAAGTAGTTCCGGGGTGGAGGGAAGCAGGGGAAAAAGTTTTGGAGACGGTTGGTGAGGACTGTAAGGGGAGAAGCAGAGAAAAAGGGTTTCCTAGTGAGAGGGGGAGGTTGCGTGAGGGGGGGTATCGGAGATTAGAGCAGAGATGTATGGAGGGAGATGTAGGGGCGGGAAAATTTAGGGAGGGAAGGCAGGGAAGCCTTTTGGGTCAAGGTTTCAAATTTTGAAACGGGTTGCGGGGCAATGGGAAGCCATAAAGGGGATTCCAGGGGGGAGGGGAAAGGGGAAAAACAAAGGAGAAAAGGGAATCAAAAGGGGAAAGCAGAGTTGAGGAGGGATTGGAGGGGAGCAGGGTCTAGCGGGAGGCCACAAAAGAAGATGTTCATTATCAAAGCGGGAAATGACGGGGGCAGGGCCCAACATTTTTTGCTTCAAATTTTAAGGGAAATGAACAAAACGGGAATATTTTTAAAGGTACCGGCAGTGGAGGGTGGGGGTTTTGGAGGGTGGGGTTGGGAAGGGACAAAATTGGGAAATCAAGGGTTACCCAAGGCACGGACTTGTGGACGGTGAAAAGAGTGTACTATTGACTTTTAAAGAGAGACCCGGGTTTGGGGGTTTGGAAATTTGGGTTGGGGGAAAGATGATAAAATTCAGTTTTCCCCCCACGTTTGGGCTTCAGGAACTTATAGAAGAAGGAGAAAATGGAGGACAACAGTCAGGGATCCGGAGAGTAAGAAGTGCCCTCGGGCCCGGGAGATGTAGATTTTGGGGTGTCATCCAACAGATTTTATTGAAAGCCATTGACCCTTATTATTTGACCCAGCCACTTTTTAGATAAAAAAAGGGGTAGGGGGCCCAAAAACCCCCTTTGGGGTACACCAACAAAGGAAGGCCGGGGGGGGGAAGTTGGTGCGTGGGGAAAGACTAAAGTCCGTTTAGGAAAAAGGGGAGTCCGGGAAAGGGCCCCCAAGTCCGTGATGCCGAGGGAGCAGGGGTTTTGTAGCAGGGGGGAAAAGGTCGACAGTGTCAACAAAGCGGGAGAAAGGGGGCCAAAAAGGAAAAAGGGGCACAATTGGGGGGTGGGGCGAGGCATTGGGGGCCTTTGTGGGGGGGGTCTTTGGGGGTGTCTTTGGTTAGGGGGGGGGTTTCCTTGTAGCGTGGTGGGGGGGGTTCGGAAAGCCAGATTGCAGTGGGTAAAGGAAAGGGTTGGTAATAATAAAGAGAAAGTTGAAGATGGACTGTTTTGGGAGGATTTTAAGGCAAAGGGAAAAGCAGTGAGAGGGGGCGATATTTTTGGACAAACAGGGGGGTCAAGAAAATTGGTTTTTTAAGGATGGTTAGGGTGGGCATTTTAAAAGGGATGAAGGGAAAGCCAGATTTAATAAAAGGGTTTGAAAAGGGGAAAAGGCTGGGATAAAAACAGACAAGGGTCGGGGATGGGGTGAGAGGGGGCAGGGGGGTTCAAGATTACGGGAAATGATTTAAATTTGGACAGAAATTGGGGGGTTTGTCATGAGTGACAGAAATTAAAAACAAAGTTGGGGGGGTTTTGGTGTTTCGGGTTGTAAAGTGGGATGGGGGGACATTTGCGGGAAAAGGGAGTTTAAAACAAGGGGACTGGGGGAAGGGCTTTGCGGGATGAATTGATCTAGTTAGGAAGTAAAGGGGCAAAGGGCCCGTCTGCTGAAGGAAGAGGGGGAGGGGGTGCTGGGGGAACGGAGGAACCCTTTGGGAAGGTTTTGAACATTTTGTCTAGGGTTGGGAAAACAGGGGAATATGGGGGGGTGGTGAATTTTTTTCCTTTTTGGCTGATGAGATTTGCAGTTTTAAAATGTATGCAATAATTTTTTGAAATGGCAAGGCCGCCGTGGAGCGCTTTTTTTCCCGGGCGGCTTCCCCAAACGGGAACCCCCTCACTTTTTGGGGGAGCCCTTGTGCCAGGTTTCTGTTGATTTTGCGTGTTCTTTTTGGGGTTTGGAGGGGGGGGGCGCCCTTTTCAAAAAGGGGAATGAATTGTGTTGTTGTAAAAGTGGTGGCTGCGTTTTGGGCAAAAGGGGAGGGAAGGGGAAAGGGGGGAGAAAGAGAGGGGTCAAGAGAATCCCGGGGGTTAAAGGGTGTTGTAGGTTTCTACGGGGGAGCAAAATTTTTGGGGTGGGGGGGGGTGGGTGGAATTGGTGGAAAGGGAGCAAAGGGGTGGTCGGGAGATGGAAAGGGGAATTTTTAAAGGTGTTTAGATAGGGGCCAAGGGGTGAAATGAGTCCATGGGTGCCCATTTTTAATGATTGGGCTCCAATTCCACTTGGGTGGGGGCCAAAGGAAAGGAGAGTGACAGGTTTTTTATATTGGAGGGGTTTCCGTTTGGGGGATTTTTGAAATCTCCCTTTGATAATATGGGATGCCCGGGGGAGAAAAGTAAGGACCGGAACGAAGTGGTCGAGGAAGGCGGGGGCAGGCCCGGGGGGACGTAAACAACAGCCACTTGGGGGTTTTGGAGGGGGGTAATGCGGAGGGATGCCCCAAGGGGGGGAGGGTGAGAAAGAAAGTGGGGGAAGGGACAAAAGGGAAAGGTATCTGCCCGAAAAAGGGCCCGACACCCCCCCAAAGGTTTACTTCCAGACGGGGGTTGGGGGTAACTAAAGCCCCCGTAAGAAAAGGGGCACAGGGGAAGGTTTGCCCAAAAGGGTGTCAGCCAAGTTTCTTTTAAAAATCCAAGAAAGGGTTAGGTTGGGAAAAAGAAAAAGGTCTTGGATGAAGCAAGCTGTTGCCTACAGAACGTGCATTCCAGAGGCTCCAACAGGGGGCCTAGGTGTAGCGGGGGTGGGGGGAAGGGGCTTTATTTTTAAGGGGGTTGGGGCAGTTTTGCTTTTTTTGGTCTTGTAAGGGGGAAAGGGGGAAATAAAATGGGAGGGTTTGAGGGGCCCGGGGGTTTTGGGGGGAAATTTTGTCCCCCAGCAGCAAAAAAAGCAGGGAGGTGTAAAGGAAAGGTGGTGTGGGAAAAAGAGAAAAAGGGGGGTTTGGGGGTGGGGTTTTGTGAGAGGGGTTTTAATTTTTTTAAAAGAGGGGAGGGGAGAGGTCGGGGTTTTGAGGGAATAGAGGGGGATAGGGAAGTCGTTTCCCAAGTGGGTTTGGTTTTGAGGAAAGACAAGGGGGTTTGAGGAATAGGGAGGTAGTGTTTATAGTGGCAAAGAAGTGCATTTTGGGGGGTTTTAAAGGCTAAAAAGCAGACAATCAAAAAGGGGTTCCCTTTTTTAAATTGTTTGGCTTTCCAATTCTGGTAAAAAATTCTGAAGTCACACTTAGGGTTAAGTACTTAAGGGATATTGGGCATCAATGGAATTTTGGCATCAAGACCGTAAAAAATAAACCTAAAAATGTGCACTTATAAAAAAAACAAATCTTAATCAGATCCCAAAGGTGTGAAAAAAAAAAGTGGGGGGAGTAGGATTTTTACTGACAGAAGGTAAATTTTTGAAAGTGAGGAAAGGTTTGGGCATGGAGGCCTTTTGTCACAGGGGGGGAATCAAACAAAATTATTATACAAAAAAATTCATAAAAATTACATTTAAAACACAGAGCAGGGGTTTTAAGCAATACAAAAAGGAGGATTTTTGGGGTTTGGGGAGCCCCATAAACATTAAACCCGCAAGGGGAGGATGCCCAAATTTGTAATAGTGACCCTTTTTCCCAATCACACCCCCTATTTCTAGCGAGTTGTGGGCTATGTATGAGTCCTCAGGGCATCGGGGGAGTTAGGGGTCATAGAAAGGCCCTTTTGTTTGTTTGGGATTGGGTAGTAATAACCCCCCGGGCCTGCGGGGGCATTGAAATCTTGAATTGTGGGCCCTTTAAGGGGCCCCCCCGCCCCCCCCCCCCCCCCCCCATTTTTTGAAGAACTGGGAAATGCCACAGGACGGGTGAGTGCGGGGATGGCTGTGTGTGTGGGGGGGGGGTGCTATTGCCTGTTTTGGTGCATGACTGATTTGTTTTGTGGGGGGGGAGGAGTGTGAATAGGTTTTTAATTTTTCCTTACAAAGGGCTATGGGGGCATTTGGCCTGGCTACTTGGAGCACTACCTGGATTAAGGGGCACTATCTGGCTTTTGGGGGACGGGGTTTACCTGGCTAAAAGGGGGGCCTTTAAAACCCTGACTACAGGGGGAATAAACCTGGTTTTTGGGGTTTTCAAATGGGCCCCCCCGGAGATACCTACCTTTTGGGCCCTGTTTGGCGGTATCCCCCCCAGCTCTTCGGGATGCTAAATTTAGGGCTATCCAACCCCCAAAGAAAGCTGGGTACCCCAAAAAACCCTAATTTAGCTTTTTTCCCCCAGAGCCATTACACAGTTAGGGGGGTGGGATGGGGTTTTTTTTCAAAGGGGGGGAAATGGCTTAAAACAACAGGGGCTTTGGATATGAAAATTTTTTTGGCGCGGCCCGCCTTCAAATCTCCTGCTTTTTTTACTTTAAAAAGTTGGCATGTATTTGTATCTTGTAGTATAAAGTCTCGGGGCCCCTGCGGGAAATTTTGTAGCCCTTGTATATAAACCTCGGGGCCTCTGGGGTTTTTGTGTCTTGTATATAAACCCTCGGGGCCTGCGGGGGAGTTGAAAGTCTTGTAGAATAAAACCTTTCTGGGCCGCGGGGAGTTTAGCCCCTTGTAGAATCACCCCCAACATTGCCTCAAAACCGGGCTGGGAGTTTAGTTTTTAAAATTTTCCCGCCCCGGGCCTCGGGATTTTGTAGCTTTTGGGTTTCGGGCCGGTTTGGGGCCCTGGGGGGATTTTGTAGTCTGTATTAATAAACCTCTGGCCTGCGGGAGTTTTGGTAGTCTTTAGTTTCACCCTTTTGGGCCGGGCTGGGTTTGAAATCTTTTTTTTTCGGGCCCTTTGGGCCCTCCCTGGGGAGTTGTAGTTTTGGGTAGAAATAAACCTCGGGGCCCTTGTGGGATTGTAGTCTTGTAGAAATCACCCCCTCGGGGCCTGCTGGGATTTTGTAATCTTGTATTCACCCGGGGCCTTTCGGGGAAGTTGTATTTTTTTATTTATCACCCTCGGGGGCCTTTCTGGAGTTGTAGCCCTTGGGTAGTATAAACCTCTGGCCTGCGGGGATTTGATATTTTGTAAAATCATGCCTCGGGGCCCTTCGGGAAATTTTTATTTTTTGTATATCACCCTCGGGCCTCGGGGCAGTTGTATTTTGAAGTACAACCTCGGGGCCTGCTGGGAGTTGTATCTTTAGAAACGGCCTCTGGGCCTCCCGGGAAATTGAAATTTGTGAATCACCCTCGGGGCCTCGGGATTTGTATTTCCGTAAATCACCCGGGGCCTGCTGGATTTTGTAGCTTGTAAAACCGGGCCTTTTTGGCCCCTGTTTGGGAGTTGAAGTCTTGTAGTATCACCTCGGGGCCGCTGGAGTTTGTATCTTGTAATCACCCTCTGGGCCCTGCGGGGATTTGTGCCCAGTAGTATCAGCCTCGGGGCCGCGGAGTTGTATTTTTGTATAACTGGGCCTGGGGGGCCCCGGGGTTTGTTTTTGTAGAAACAGCCTCGGGGCCTGCAAAAAAAGTTTTGAAACTTGTATATCACCTCGGGGCCCCTCCCTTGGGGTTTTGTATTCTTGAAATTCACCTCGGCCCTTTGCTGGGGTTTTAAAGTTTTGGGTAGAAATCACCTCTGGGCCTGCGGGTTGGTTTGTCTTGTAGTATAAACCCCCTTTTGGGCCCCTTGCGGGGAGTTGTGGGCTTGTATACAGCCTCGGGGCCCCTTGCTGGGGATTTGTAGCCCGGGGGTTTAAGTATAGCCCGGGGCCGCTGGGAGTTGTAGTCTTGTATTTTATCAGCCTCTGGGCCTGCTGGGAGTTGTATTTTGGTTTTGTATCACCACGGGGCCCTCTGGGTTGTAGCCCTTTGTAGTAAAAAGCCCGGGGGCCCCGCGGGGTTTTTGGGGTTTTTCCTTGTATATCGCCTTTTCCCCTGGTGAAAATCATTATTTTTTTCTTCACCCACTTTCCTCCCTGGATTTTTCTTTTTTTTTTCTTTCATTTGATGAAGACAATTAGAGATGAGAAGCCCCCCCCCCCCCCCCCCCCCCCCCCCCCCCCCCCCCCCCCCCCCCCCCCCCCCCCCCCCCCCCCCCCCCCCCCCCCCCCCCCGGGGGGGGGGGGGGGGGGGGGGGGGGGGGGGGGGGGGGGGGGGGGGGGGGGGGGGGGGGGGGGGGGGGGGGGGGGGGGGGGGGGGGGGGGGGGGGGGGGGGGGGGGGGGGGGGGGGGGGGGGGGGGGGGGGGGGGGGGGGACCTCCCCAAGGTGGGGGAAAAACCCGAACCCAAAAACTTAAACCATGGGGATACAAGAGGGGGGGTATAGGGAAAACCACCCAAAGCTTAACCCGGAGGGCCCAAAGGGGAAGGGGGAAAAAAGCCCTTTACCCTTTGGCTTTCACTCATAAGGGAAATAAAAAGAGGGGGGGAAAGGGAAAAGTCCTGACCATAGGACTTACACTCTATAAAGGGGGGTACAAGAGGTGGGGGATGAAAGAGCCCCACCAAAGGAAACTTTACCCCAAAAAGGGGAAAATACAAGAGGGGGGGAGGGGGAAAAACCGACCATAAAGGGGCCTTTCACTCAAAAAAGGGGATACAAAAGGGTTGGGGGGAGGGGAAAGTCCCTTACCATAGGGCCCTTTCACCCTAAAAAAGGGGGGTACAAAGGTGGGGGGTGAGGAAAATCCTTACCAAAGGAAAATTTCACTCTATTAAAGGAAAACCAAAAAGGGGGGGAAAGAGGGAAAAGTCCTACCATAAAAAGGGGCTTACAAATCTTAAGGAGGAGATACAAGAGGGGGGGATGGGGGAAATCCTGACCATAGGGGCTTACACACCCATAAGGAGGAATACAAGAGGTGGAGGAGGAGGGAAAGTCCCTTACCAATTTGGAACTTTCACTCCTTTTAATGGGGGAAAAACAAGAGGTTTGGGATGAGGAAAGGGGTCCTGACCATTTGGGGCTTACACCTATAAAAAGGGGGAGATACAAAGGTGGGGGAAGGGGGAAAGGGGTTTCCCAAACCATAAAAGCTTACACTCTATAAAAGATACAAGAAGGGGGGGGAGGAAGGAAGAGTCCTGACCATAAGGGGGTTCACTCTATAAGGGGAGATACAAAAAGGTGGGGGATGAGGAAAGTCCCCGGCCCCAAAAAACTTAAAACTCTATAAGGAGGGGAAAACATGAGGTGGGGGTAGAGGAAAGATTTCCGACCCCTAGGGGCTTACACCCCTAAAGGGGGATCAAGAGTGGGGAGGAGTAAGAGTCCTGACCTAGAGCTTACACTCTAAAAAGGGGGGAGAACCCAAAAGGGGGATGAGGAAGAGCCCGAAACCCTAGGACTTACACTCCCATAAAAGGAATACAAAGGTGGGGGGGGAAAGAAAGGGAAATCCTTGGGCCATAGACTTTCACTCCCATAAGGGGGGGATACAAGAGGTGGGGGAAAAAAAGATTTCCCGACCATAGGAGCTTTCCCCTATAAGGGAGATAAAAAGAGGGGGGGAGGGGGAAGATCCCTTTTACCAAAAAGGAAACTTACACTCTATAAAGGAGGAGATACAAGAGGGGAGGGGGGAAAAAGGACCTGACCAAAGGAGCTTTCAAATCCAAAAAGGAAAAAAAGAAAAAAAGGGGGGGGATGAGGGAAAAGTCCTGACCAAGGACTTACACTCTATAAGGGATAGAAATGAGGGGGAGGAGTAAAGACCTTTACCATAGGGGCTTTTTAAAATTTTATAAAGGAGATACAAAGGGGGGGGTGGGGGAAAGTCCTAAACCCTAGGGGCTTACCTCTTAAAGGAGGGGAACAAGAGGGGGGGGAAAGGAAGGGAAAAGTCCAAAATAAGGGGCTTACACTCTATAAAGGGGAAAACAAGAGGGGGGGATGAGGAAAGTCCCCCGACCAAAGAGCTTTCCCCTCAAAAGGGGGAATTCAAAGGGGGGGGATGAGGAAGAGTCCCGACCATAGAGGGTTAACCCCTCTATAAAAGGGGATACAAAGGGGGGGGAGAGGTAAGAACCCCGACCAAGGGGCTTACACCTAAAAGGAGGAGATACAAGAGGTTGGGGGGATGAGGAAGGGGTCCCCGACCATAGGAGCTTTCACTCTAAAAGGAAAATACAAGAGTGGAGGATTTAGGGAAAAGTCCTGAAACCCTAATTACAAAACCCATAAGGAGATACAAGAGGTGGAAATGAGGGGAAGGGGGCCCCACCATAGGGGGCTTTTCAACTATAAGGAGGAGAAACAAGAGGTTTGGGGAAAGAGGAAGAAATCCCCGACCATAGGGCTTACACTCATAAGGAAGATACAAAAAAGGGGGGGGGGAAGAGGAAGAGTCCTGAACCCTAGGGGCTTTACACTTAAAAGGAGGGGAAAAAAAGAGGTGGGGATTTGGAAAGTTTCCCGACCAAAAGGCTTAAAACCTATAAGGGGATCCCAAAGTGGGGGAAAGAGGAAAAACCCTGGGCCAAAGGAAGGGTTACACCTATAAGGAGAAAAAAGGAAAGGGGGAAAGAGGGAAAATTTCCCGACCCTAGGGGCTTTCAACCCCTATTTAAGGGGAGATACAAAGGTTTAGGAAGAGGGGAAAAGTCCGACCATAAAGGGGCTTCCCCTCTATTAAAAAGAAAAATACAAAAGGTGAGAGAGGAAAGTCCTGACCCTAGGAGCTTACACTCTATAAGGCGGGTACAAGAAAGGGGGAGAAAGAGGAAGAGCCGACCATAAAAAGCTTTTCATTTTATAAGGGAGATAAAGAGGGGGGGGATAGGAAGAGCCCCGACCAAAAGGAGCTTAAAACCCCCTATAATGGAGAGATACAAAGGGGGGGGATGAGGGAAGAGTCCTGACCTAGGAAACTTACACTCATAAAAGGGGGGGTTTCAAAAGGGGGAGGGGAGGAAGATTTCCCGACCATAGGGGCTTACACTCTAAAAGGGGGAGATACAAAAGGGAATGAGGAAGAGTCCTTTACCATTGGGGGCTTACACTTTTATAAAGGGAAGGAAAACAAAGTGGGGGGGGAGGCGAGTCCAACATAGGACTTACACTCTATAAGGGGATACAAGAGGTAGGGTGAGGGAAGATTTCCCGAAACCCTAGGGAACTTAAAACTCTATAAGAGATACAAAGGTTGGGGGGAAAGAGGGAAAGAGTCCGGGCCATAGGAAATTACACCTAAAAGGGGGAGAAAACAAGAGGTTGGGGAGTAGGAAAACCCTTAAACCCTAGGAAACTTACACCTATAAGGGGAGATACAAGAAGGGGGGGGATGGGGAAAAGTCCCCGACCATAGGAGCTTACACCCCTTTTTAAGGGGAGTAAAAGAGGTTTGGGGAAAGGGGAAAAGTCCTGACCAAAGGGGCTTACACTCTATAAGGGGAGATTTCAAAAAAGGGGGAGGGGTGAGAAAAAGCCTGACAAGGAGCAACCCCTCTTAAAAGGAATTACAAAAGGTGGGGGATGAGGAAAGTCCTACCATTTGGGGCTTACACACTAAAAAAAGGGGATACAAGAAAGGGGGGGATAGGAAAGATCCTGACCATAGGACTTACACTCTATAAAAGGGGTTTCAAGAGGTGGGGGAGGGGGTAAGATCCTTAAACCCAAAGGGGCTTACAAATCTATAAGGGGGTTTCAAAAAGGTGGGGGAGGAAAATCCGACCATAGGAAACTTACACTCCCAAAGGAGGAGATACAAGAGTGAAGAAAAGGAAGAGTCCTGAACCCCTAGGGGCTTCACCTAAAAAGGAGAAAACAAAGGGGGGGGATAGGAAGAGTCCTTTAACCCAAAAAAGCTTACACTCTATAAGGGGGAAAACAAAAGGGGGGGAGGGGAAAGTCCCTTTAACCCAAAAGGGGCTTACACTCTATAAGAGGAATACCAAAAGGGGGGGAGGAAGATCCCGCCCAAGGAGCTTACACTCCATAAAGGGGAAACAAAAGGGTTGGGGGTGAAGGGAAAATTTCCCGACCATAGGAGCTTACACTCTATAAGGAGGGGAAAACAAGATTTGGGGATTAGGGAAAAATCCGACCCCTAGAGGGTTAAAACTCAAAAAGGAAAATACCAAAGGGGTGGGGTGAGGGAAAAGGTCCCCGACCATAAGGGGGCTTACACCCTATAAAGGAGAGAAACAAGAGGTTTGGGGAGAGGGGAAAATTCCCCGACCATAGGACTTACACTCTATAAGGGGGAAACAAGAGGTGGGGGAAGGGATAAGAGTCCCCGACCATAAAGGGGCTACACTCTAAAAAGGGGAGGAATACAAAGGTGAGGGGTGAGGGAAGAGTCCTACCTTGGGAACTTAAAACCTATTAAGGGGGAAAATACAAGAAGGGAGGAAAGAGGAAATTCCCGACCATAGGAGCTTTCACCTAAAAAAGGAGATACCCAAAAGGGGAAAAGGAAAGATCCGACCCCAAAAGGGGCTAAAAATCTATAAAGGGGGATACAAAGTTGGGGATGGGGGAAAGTCCTGACCATAGGGGCCTTTCAAATCTAAAAAGGGGGAGATAAAGAGGGAGGGGGTGAGGGAAGAGCCTTTACCATAGAAGCTTACACTCTATAAAGGGTTTCCCAAAAGGGGGAGAAAGAGGGAAATCCGACCAAAGAGCTTTCACCATAAAAAGGGGGAGAAAAAACCAAAGGGGGGTGGTTTAGGAAGAGTCCTACCCCAAGGGGGCTTACACTCTATAAAGGGGGAATACAAAGGGGGGGGAGAAGAGTCCTGACCATAGGAGCTTAAAACCCCCATAAAGGAATTTCAAGAGGTGGAGGATGAGGAAAAAGTCCTGACCCCTCGGAGCTTTTACCTCTATAAGGAGGGAGATACAAAAGGGGGGGATGAGGAAAATCTACCAAAAACTTTCCCCTAAAAGGGGACAAAAATTTTTAAAAAAAGATTTTTTGACCTAGGGGAAAAACACTATAAGGGGGAATTTAAAAAAGGGGGGTTTTTAAAATTTGACCCAAAAGCTTAACCCCTCCTTGGGGGTCCCGATGGGGGTAGGAAGACCCCACTGGGGTTCCTGGGGGGTTTCAAAAAATTTCACAAGATCCCCATAAGGGGTTTCCCATACTGATATTACTAAGAAAATGGGGGGTAAAGGGGGTTTCCTGCCTCCAGGGGGAACTTCACTCCCCCGATTCCGGAATGGGTTGGGGGAATCCTGCCCCTAAGGGGTTCAGCCCCTATGGAGGAAATCAAATTTGAAATTGGAAACCCCGCCGGTATTCCTCATAAAGGGATTCCGAAATGAATCCCGACCATAGGGGTTTCCTCAATAAACCGGGGGTTCCTGGGGGTAAAGATTTCCCGCCCCTAGGGGTTCCTCAAAAAGGGTTACTTTATTGGGATTGCCTGGGCCCCCTATGGGGGAAAGCACTATTAAAAATTTCCCGCCCCTAAGGGGCTTACACCTATGGGGGTTCCTGATGGAGGGTTTCCTAAACCTGGTTTTTCACCCATTTGGGGGTTCCAAAATTGGGGGTACGCCTACCTGGGGTTACTCCTATGGGGGAAAACCTGGGTACGGATTAGGGACCCTGACCTGGGGCCCTTCCCCCCCTTTTTTGATTTTCCTGCCAAAAACCCTCTTGGAAATAAAATTGATAAAAAATATTCCCTAAAAGTGGGGTTCCGGGGGTAAGGAAATTTGGGGACTTTTATTAAAACACAAGATTTTTTGGAACTCAGTTTTCTTTTTACACGAAACCCGCTTAACCCTTTTGAAATTCCAAGGGGCCCGCTGGTTACCCCCACTACTGTTCCCACACTTAATTGATTTTCCCGGGAAATATTTATTTTCCCGCACTATGATTCCTGCACAATTTATTTCCAGCCAAAAACTGGCTGATTGTTCCCCTGTAAACTACTGATTCCTGCACTATTGATTCCTGCACTACTGATTCCTGCACTACTGATTCCTGCACTAAAACCTGGGATCCCCTGCACTACTGATTCCCCTGCACTAATTGAACCTGCACTGCTGATTCCTGCACTACTGATTCCTGCACTATTGATTCCTGCACTACTGATTCCTGCACTACTGATTCCTGCACTATTGATTCCTGCACTACTGATTCCTGCCACTAAACTGATTTCCAGCCCTGCTGATTTCCCAGCACTGCTGAATTCCCCCCTGCCACTGCCTTGGATTCCTGCACCAGCCCGTGGATATTTCCTGCACTAATGACTCCTGCACTACTGATTCCCTGCCACTTGCCTGATTCCTGCCACTTACTGATTCCTGCAACTGCCCTGATTTCCTGGCACTACTGAATTCCTGACACTGCCCTGAAAAATTTCTGCACTATTGAATTACCAGGCACTACTGAATCCTGTCAGACTATTTGATTTCCCTGCACTACTGATTACCTGCCACAAACTGAATTTACTGCACTGCTGGATCCTGCAACTAACTGATTCCCTGCACTACTTGAAATCCTGCAACTACTGAAATTCCCTGCACTTACTGATTCCTGGCAACTACTTGATTTACTGCCAACTGCCTGGTTCCCTCGCACTACAGATTTTCCTTGCACTATTGATTTTCTCTGCAAACAATTTGGGTATTCCCTGCACTACGATACTGCACTGCATGGTTCCTGGCCAACTTACTGAATACTGCACTATGATTTACTGCACTGCTGATATCCTGCCACTAACTGGATTACGTGCACTATTTGATTTCCTGCCACTACTTGATTTCCTGCACTAACTTGATTCCTGCCACTCTGATTTCACTTCACTATTGATTCCTGCACTACTGATTACTGCACTACTGATTACTTGCAAACTTGCCTTGGAATATGCCTGCCACTACAGATTACTGCACTTAAAAGATTTTCCTGCCAACTACTGATTCCTGTGCCCCTATTGATTCCTGCACTAACTGATTCCCTGGCAAAAACTATTTTGATTTCCTGCACTATTGATTCCTGCACTACTGATTCCTGCACTATTGATTCCTGCACTACTTGAATTCCCTGCCACTACCTGGATACCCTGCAAACTGCATGATTCCTGGCAACTACTGATGTCCTGCACTACTGAGTTCCTCACTGCTGATTTCCTTGCACTACTGATCCTCACTACTGATTCCTGCTAACTGCTTGATTCCTGGCACTACTGAATTCCCTGCATCTACTGAGTTCCCTGCACTACTGATTCCTGCACTATTGAAAATTCTGGCCACTACTGATTCCTCCACTACAGAATTTCCTGCACTACCGGGGATTCCTGCACTCTTTTGATTCCTGCACTAAATGGAACTCCTGCACTACTGAATTTCCTGCACTTACTGAATTCCCTGCACTACAGAATCCTGCAACTGCCTGATTCCAGCACTACGGAATATCCTGCACATTGGATTTCCGTGCAACCTACTGATTCCCTGCAACTACTGATTACTGCACTGCTGGTTCCTGCACTACTGATTCCTGCACTATTGATTCCTGCACTACTGATTACTGCACTGCTGGTTCCTGCACTACTGATTCCTGCACTACTGATTCCTGGGCCACTTGACTGATTCCTGGCACTGCTTTGAATCCTGGTCAACTAATTGATTCCTGCAACAACTGATACCTGGGCACTACGGATACTGGCACTGCTTGGTTCCCTGCACTACTGATTTCCCTCACTAAAAACTGATTACTGCACTGCGGGTTTTCCTGCACTGCTGAAATCCCCCCTGCACTTAGTTTGATCCTGCACTACTGGAATTTTTCCCTGCACTTATTTATGTTCCCTGCACTACGGAATTCCAGCACTACTGAATTACCAGCAACTGCTGAATCCTGCACTGTCCTGAATTCCTGCACTACTGAATTTCCTGCCACTACTGAATTTACTGCCACTGCTGTTTTCCTGCTCTACTGGATTCCTGCAAACTATTGCTTCCTGCCAACTATTTGATTCCCTGCACTAATTGATTCCTGCACTACAGATTCCCTGGCACATTTGATTTCCTGCACTGCTGATTCCTGCACTACTGATTCCTGCACTAGTGATTCCTGCACAACTGGGGATTCAGCACTATTGATTCCCCTGGCACTTATTGAATATTGCACTACTTGAATTTCCCTTCACTAATTTGAATTCCTGAACTACTGATATTTCCCTGCCACTAACTATTGATTCCTGCACTACTGATTCCTGCACTATTGATTCCTGCACTACTGATTCCTGCACTACTGATTCCTGCACTACTGATTCCTGCACTGCTGATTCCTGCACTACTGATTCCTGCACTAATGATTCCTGGCACGACGTAATGTTCCCCAGGGCACTTATTGATTTCCTGCAACTACTGATTCCCTGCAACGCCAGTTATCCTGCACTTTATGAATTTTTCCAGCACTATTGATTCCCTGGCCCCCTACT
Organism: Phyllomedusa bahiana; assembly: GCA_025379985.1. Taxonomy (NCBI): domain Eukaryota; kingdom Metazoa; phylum Chordata; class Amphibia; order Anura; family Hylidae; genus Phyllomedusa; species Phyllomedusa bahiana. The sequence goes on from JAODAL010041943.1 coordinate 15,997, forward strand.
GATTCCCTGCCAAAACTAATTTTGATTTCCCTGCCCCACTAACTGATAACCTGCACTACCTGATTTACTGCACTGCTGGGAATTCCCTGCACTACTGGATTCAGCAACTGCTGGATTCCTGCACTACTGATTCCTGCACTTTTGTGATTTTCCTGCACTATTGAATTCCTGCCACTACTGAATTTTTTCCATGCCACTATTGATTCCTGCACTACTGATTCCTGCACTACTGATTCCTGCACTACTGATTCCTGCACTACTGATTCCTGCACTGCTGATTCCTGCACTACTGATTCCTGCACTACTGATTCCTGCACTACTGATTCCTGCACTACTGATTCCTGCACTACTGATTCCTGCACTACTGATTCCTGCACTACTGATTTCCCCACGGCACTGCCCTGAATCCTGGCATACTGAAATTCCTGCCAACGATTACTGCACTGCAGTTTTCCCTGCACTGCCTGAACCCCTGCACTATGATTCCAGCACCTTACCTGGATTCCTGCCACTATTGAATTCCTGGCCTCCTACTGATTCCTGCACTACTGATTCCTGCACTACTGATTCCTGCACTACTGATTCCTGCACTACTGATTCCTGCACTACTGATTCCTGCACTGCTGATTCCTGCACTACTGATTCCTGCACTATTGATTCCTGCACTACTGATTCCTGCACTACTGATTCCTGCACTACTGATTCCTGCACTACTGATTCCTGCAAATCGAAATTTCCTGACTTATGATCCTCACTACTGAACCGCACTATTTTTTCCTGGTCACCCCCCTCTGATTCCTGCACTCTTTTCCTGCATAGAAACCCGATAGATTTCCCCGCACGCTGTTCCCCACTTATTTTCCCGACTATTATACCTCCTTGGACCTTTTTAGATTTCCAGGATCAAAAATGTGAACTGAGAATCTGAAAAAAGTTTTCATGTATCCTAGATAACAGAAATGCTTTTTTCCAATTTCCTTTGTCCCCTGTGATAGTGCCCCACTTTATAGAGTGTCGCTGATAAATTTGGGAAATTGTATTATAGTATTTGGACACAACGGGCGGCATGGGAAAGATGGGGGGCCCCCACGCCCCTATGGAAAAGTGAAATCGCCGAGGAGTGTTGGTTTTTAAGAACGCAGCACAAGTATCAGTTGTAGGGAGGGGAGATAAAGGGGGGATGGTAAAAAAATGGAACCTCTGTGGCCCAAATTTGGGGAGCACCTGAAAAGGGGGAAAAAACCCAAATGAAAAAAGAAGGAAAAAAGCTTTTGACCACATGGGACCGGGACCCCCTAACCCCTAAAAAAGCCCGGTTTGTTGAAACATTGGGGAGGTCAGGGATGACATTTTAAAAAAGTTTTCCCACCTCTGTCTACTAGTTTACCCGCGCAGGGGTCCTCACAAGGAAAACCTTATATTTTTATGTCCAAAAATAGGGGTGACCCCAAGTAATTGCTTGGATCCCTTACTGGAGTTAGTAAATCACTGTATATAAAGGGTTCCCCTGCTCATAGACTTGATAATAGAAAAGGAACTATTCCTTCACAACTAGAAAGGGGAGATATTGAGAGGTTAGAAATCTGGTTTTTAAATAGAGTGTATAGAGGTTAAGTGTTATACATAATAAAAGTTACATTTAAGGCCTCGTTCACACGGCTTATTTCAGAACGTATTTCTGGGTTGCGATCTGAAATCAGTTTTACAAAGTGTCAAAGTGGGAAGTATTTGTAATGAATTTCCCGACGGATTCCCCCCTCTCCATCATTGAGGGGGTGAATGCCGGAAATAATGACTGCACATTTTTTTTTCCGTCCGGGGTTGCCGCGTCAAACCGGCCGGGGAATCCCGGAGGAACTCGTCGGGAAAGACCGATTTTTCTATTTGAAATAATGAAAATAGGGTGTGATTATTTCGGGGATTGCCGACGATTTACGATGTAATCGTCGGCAAATGGCGAATAAGCCTTGAAAGAGGCCTTTGTTTTTATAGATTGAGATTGATGAGTTTGCCCATGGCCAAATATAAATCTAATGGTGTTGCGTAGGCTCGTGGTGCGTGGTGCCCGGGGAAGGGTTGGAATTGGGGTTTGGGTTGTGCCCCTCATTGGGGTGCTTGTTGCTGCGGTGATGGGATGCATTTTCCCGTTATTTTTGTGGCGGGGGGATCCCCCCTCAAGGGAGGGTAGAACGGTGGATTTGGACGTAAGCTCCCCAAGGTGCTCAAAAGGGTCCCGTAACCCCAATATCGCTTCACAGAGGGGATAATGGGAATGAAGGGGCGCACAGGGGAGGCCGGGGGGGGGGGGGGGGGGGCACAACCGGACCCCTAAGGGGAAAAAGATCACCCCCGGCCCCCCTCACCTCCCCGGGGGTCGGCGGGGTCTGTCCCTTTACCAGAGGTCTGCAATTAGGGAAAACCTGACATCTGCTGGGAATCCTGCCCGTGAGTCTGTAATTCCCGAACCTCTTCCACGGTGAGCCGCTACATCTCCTGTAGACTCTCTGGCACCCTTGAGCTCTGCTAATCTCCCGAGACTCTCTGCACGGTGAGCTCTGTACACTCTGTAGCTCTCGCCAGGTCTCTGACTCTCGTGACTCTGCCACGGGGAGCTCGCTCATTTCGTAGATCTGCGCACGGTAACCTTTCTACATCGCTGTAGAACCCTTCCCAGTGGCTTGCTAATCTGCTGGACTTCCCCGGTGAGCCCCCGCAAAATTGCTGTAGACCCCCCACGGTAGCTCTGCTAACGCTGTTGACCTTCACCGGTGAACTTGCTAAATTTCGTAATTCACACGGTGAGCTCGCACTCTCTTAACTCTGCCACGGTACTTGCTACATTGTTTTAACCTCCACACGTGATTCTCTCATCTGCTGTGACCTCCACAGGTGAGCCTGCCAAAACTCTGTGCTTGCCCGGTAGCTCTGTACATTGCTGAGACCTCCCGGTAAATCTGCTACATTGCTGAACACTTACACGGTGAGCTTGTAATTGCTTGCCTATCCCCACGTGGGCTCTGACATCTCTGTAACTCCCCACTGAGCTTGAATCTGCGTAGACTCCCACGGGTGACTTGTACATCGCTTGACCCTGACACGGTGATTTTGCACATTGCTGTAACTCTGCAACGGGGAGCTCTGCTACATTGCTGTTAAACCCCTGCCAAAGGGACTCTGCTACATTCTGTAACTCGCCACGGTGCTCTCTACCTGCTGTAAAAACATCCAAAGGGAGCTTGCTACATCTGCTGTAGACTTTCACACGGTGGCTCTAAATCTGCTGTAACTCTCCCGGTGACCTGTACTTTTTAAAATTTAAGGTGAAATTTAAAAATTCTAACTTAATATTGCAAACCCGTAAAATTTTCCCTACCCTACAAAACCCCCAACGGGGGCCTTTAAATTTTAAAAAAAAAAATTCAAGTGACTATTTAATCTTAAAAAACCCCCCCCCCAATTTTCAAAAATTTTCCCCCAAAACCCTTTCTAAATCTTTAAAACCCCAAAAAACTTTTTCAGGGTAATCAAACCCCAAAAAACCTAGGAATTTTAAAAAAAATCGGGACACACCCCAAGCTTTTCCCCCCCACCCCCTTAAATCTCACCCAAATTCGCAAAAACACTCAATTTAACCTACCACACCTAAACCCCCCCCCACCCAAACCCCCGCACCCCTACAAACCTTCCCCCCCCGCCCCCCCGGGGTTGGGGGCTCTCCCCCTTTAAAAATTTTTTGGGGTTGTAAAATTTAACCCCCCACGGGGCCCCAAAAAATAAAACCCCCCGGGGGAACTTTTAAACCCCTTCCCCGGGGGAAAAATTTTGCCCTTTAATTCCCCCCCCCGTTAACCCCGGAAAATTTGGGAACCCTTGCCCCCCCAAATGGGGGCCCCTTTTTTTTTTAAAAAAAACCCCCCCCCCCCCCCCCGGGTTTTACCGGGGGAAAAATTTTCCCCCCAAAAAAAATTTTTTTTAAAAAAATTTGGGAAATGAAACCCCCCCCTTTTTTTTTTAAAAATTCCCCAAAAAAAAGGGGGCCCCTTTTTAATTCAAAGGGGGTTTTTAAATTTTTTTTTTCCCCCCCCCAGTTTCTTTTTTGACCCCACCGGGCTTTTTCCCGTGGAAAACCCCCCCGGGACTTTCAAACTTGGGGTTTCCTTCCATTTTTGGGGGTTTTTTTCCCCCAAAGGAAATTTTTTAACCCCCCCCCCCCCCTTTTCATTTTTAATCCGCCCGGGGTTTTTAACCTTAAACCCCCCACCGGGGGCCCCAATTGAGGATTTCCCCCGGGGGCAATTTTGAAAAAGGTTTCCCACCCACCCCCTAAAAAGGGGTTTTTTTTTTCCCCCCCCCCTTTCCCTAAGGTAAAAAGGGCCCCCCCCCCCGCATTTGGGGAAAAGCCCAAGGGGGGGAAAAAAGTTGCCCCCCCCGGTACCTTGGAAAAAGGAATCCCAAAAACCCCCCAATCCTTAAATTTAAGGGGCCCCTTTACCCAATTTTTTCCCCCCCCCGGGGGGAAAAAAAAAACCCTACATTTGTTAACCCCAAATTTGATTAACACCTTCCCCCGGGGGGGGCCCTTCCCCGGGGGGGGTTTTTTCCCCGGGTTTTTCCCCGAACCCCAAGGTAAATGAAAAACCGGGCCCCCCCGGGACCCCCCCTTGGTGATTTGCCCCCTTTTTTAACCCTTTAACCCGAAGGGAGCCTAAAAAGGAATTTTAAAAGGGTTTTTGGGGCCTTTTTTTTTTAAAAAAATTTTTTTTTTTTTTTTATAATTTTTTCTTACACAACCAAAAAACCAAAAAGAAAAGAAAAAAAAAATTAAAACCCCCTTTTTTTAAATTCCCCCCCCCGGGGTTTTCAGGGAAAAAGGCCCAAAGATGCCCCCTTTTTGAAAATTTTCCCAAAACATTAAATTACAAAAGGGGTTTAGAATTTAAACCCCCGGGGTTGGGGAAATTCCCCCCCCCCCCTTTTCAAAACCCCCTGGAAAAACCCCGTTTTTAAAAAAACCCCCAAAGGATTTTAAGGGGGCGCCCCTTTTTTTTTCCCCCATAAGCATTTAAAAAAAGTTTTAAAATTTCGAGGGGGTTTCCCAAAACCCCCCCAAAGACATTAAAAAAAACCAAAGGGTTTCCCCCGTTACTTCCCCCCCCCCCCCGGGCCCCCAAAATTTTAAAAAAAAATTTTTAAAAAACCCCCCCTTTTTAAAAAAAAAATTCCCTCCCCATTAAAAAAATCAGAATAAAAATGTTCCCCCCAGGAAAAAATTTAAAAGGTTAATGAGGGGGAACCTAAAACCGCCCCCCAAAAGGGAAAAAATTAAATCCCAAAAGGTTTTTAAAAAAACCCCCAAAGACCCCAAAACGCAAACCCTAGGCAAGAAAAACCAAAAATTTACCCCCCCTTAAGAAAAATATTTAAAAGAAAGGAAATTGTTTTTCCCCCCCCCCGACAACTTAACACAAGAAAATAAAAGGGGGCCCCCCCTTTTTTTAAAAATAGACATTAACAACACCTTTTAAAAACGAAAAAGGGAGAATTATGAGTTAAAACCCCCCCCCCCCCCAAAAACAAGTAAAATTGTAATGGGGAAAAAACCCCTTTAAAAAAAACCCCCCCCAAAAATTTGAAACCCCTTTAAAATTTTGCCCCCCAATTTTAAAAAAATAATCCCAAAAAGAAAAAAAAAATGGGCCCCCAGTAAAAAATTTAAAAAAACCCCCTTATGGGGGAAAGCCAAAATTAAAACCCCCATAAAACAACCCCAAAAGAATTATTTAGAGGGGGAAAAGGTTCCCCCCCCCCCCCCCTTAAAATTTAAAAAAAAAACTTATTTTTTTTAAAAAAAAACCCTTAAAGCCCCCCAAAAGATTTTTTTCAAAAGTAAAAAGAGCCCCCTTTTTTATTAAACAAACAACACAAGCCAGAAAAAATTTCCCAAAAAAATAAAGCCAAAGAAAAAATAAGCAAAAAAAGAAGTCCTAAATTTTGACCCTTAAAAACAAACAGCCATAGAGATTTAAGTTTAAATTAAGGTTTACCCGGAAAAAAAAACCCCGGGGCCCCCCCTGATGACGCTCCTAGTGATAGACATTACACACTTACAGCCATAGAGATTATCAGAGGGATAATTGTCCAGTACATGTATGACCGCTCTAGTGATAGACATTACACACTACAGCCCATAGAGATTATACAGGAGTATAATGTCCCAGTAACATGTTATGACCGCTCCTAGTGATAGACATTACACACTACAGCCATAGAGATTATCAGAGGGGAATGTCCAGTACATGTATGACCGCTCCTAGTGATAGACATTACACACTACAGCCATAGAGATTATCAGAGTATAATGTCCAGTACATGTATGACCGCTCCTAGTGATAGACATTACACACTACAGCCATAGAGATTATCAGAGGGGAATGTCCAGTACATGTATGACCGCTCCTAGTGATAGACATTACACACTACAGCCATAGAGATTATCAGAGGGGAATGTCCAGTACATGTATGACCGCTCCTAGTGATAGACATTACACACTACAGCCATAGAGATTATCAGAGTATAATGTCCAGTACATGTCATGACCGCTATAGTGATAGCTACTATACAAACTACAGCCATAAGAGATTATCAGAGTTAATGTCCAGTACAGTGTATGAACGCTCCTAGTGATAGACATTACACAACTAATAGCACATAGAGATTATAGTATAATGTTTCCAGTTACATGTATGACCGATCCTGAGATGATAGACATTTACCACACCAACAGCCATAGGCATTATTAGAGTATATTGTCCAGTACACTGTCATGGACCGCCTCCTAAGTGATAGACTTACACACTAAAGCCATGAGAGAGCTTAATCAGAGTATAATGTCCCAGTACATGTATGACCCGCTCCTAGTGATAGACATTTACACACTCGAGCAATTAGAGATTATCTGAGGGGAATGGTCCTGTACATGTAGACGCTCCTAGTGACTAGACATTACCCCCCCCCCTCCCCCCCTCCCCCTACCCCCCCCCCCACTACAGTACCATTGAGATTATCAGAGTATAAATGTACAGCAGTACAAGAAAGTGGACCGCTCCTAGTGATAGACATTACAAACATACAGCCATAGAGATTATCAGAGTATAATGTCCTTGTAACATGTATGACCGCTCCTACGTGATAGACATTACACCACTACAGCCATGAGATTATCAGAGGGGAATGGCAGGTACATGTATGACCGCTCCTAGTGATAGACATTACACACTGTACAGTCATAGAGGATTATCAGAGATATAATGGTCCAGTACATTGTATGACGCTCCTAGTGATAGACATTTACACACTACAGTCATAGAGATTATCTGAGTATAATGTACCCGTACATGTATGACCGCTCCTAGTGAGTAGACTTTAATCACACTTACAGCCCATAGAGATATAGAGTATAATGTCAGTACATGTATGACCGCTCCTAGTGATAGACATTACACACTACAGTCATATAGATTATCAGCGGGGAATGTTTAGTACATATTTGGCTGTTCATATCGTTTAAGCCTGGGAGGAAGGTGGGAGGGGCAGTCTGTGGGTTTGGCCCTGTATTTGTGGTAGGGCTTTGGTCACAGGTATATAGGGGCAGTCTGTGGGTTGATGTTCTTGTTTGTTGTCAGGGCTTTGGTCAGGGCTTTGGAGTCAGGTGTTAGGGGCAGTCTGTGGGTGTGGCCTTGATTCGTGTCAGGGTCTAGGAGACAGGTGGGAGGGGCTATCTGTGGGTGTGGTCTTGTTTCGTGTCAGGGCCTAGGAGGCAGGTGGGAGGGGCAGTCTGTGGGTGTCCTTGTGGCCCATGATTCATGTTAGGGCCTAGGAGGCAGGTGGGAGGGGCAGTCTGTGTGTTTGGCCTTTAATCTGGTTTCTGCCTTGGTGGCAGGTGTGAGGGGGATTCTGTGGGTTTGGGCCTTTATTTTTGTCAGTGCCTAGGAGGCAGGTGGGAGGGGTAGTCTGTGGGTTTGCCCCTTTATTCGTGTCAGGGCCTAGGAGTCAGGTGGGAGGGGCTGTCTGTGGGTGTGGCCCTGATTCTTGTTAGGGCCTAGGAGGCAGGTGGGAGGGGCAGTCTGTGGGTGTTGCCCTGAACTTGTCTTAGGGCCTAAGAGGCAGGTGGGGGGGGCGGCTGGGGGTTTGGCCCTGTATGTGTGTAAGGGTCTAGGAGGCAGGTGGGAGGGGAGTCTGTGGGTGTGGCCTTGATTCTGTTAGGGCCCAGGAGGCTAGGTGGGAGGGGCAGTCTGTGGTGTGGCTTGATCCGGTTAAGGACTAGGGAGGGCTGGTGGGATGGGTAGTCTGTGGGTTGGCCTTGATTCTGTTAGGGCCCAGGAGGCAGGTGGGGAGGGGCAGTCATAGGTTGGTGTGGATTGAATCCGGGGTTAAGGCCTAGGAGGCAGGTGGGAGGAGGCAGTCTGAGGGTTTTGCCCTTGAATTGTGTTAAGCTCTAGAAGGCAGAGTGGAGGGGCCAGTCGGTGGGTGTGGCCTTGATTCGTGTTAGAGCCTAGGAGGCAGGTGGGAGGGGTAGTCTGTGGGTTTGGCCCTGTATTTGTGTAAGGGCCTAGGAGGCAGGTGGGAGCGGAAGTCTGTGGTTGTGGCCCTGTATTTGTGTAAGGGCCTAGGAGGCAGGTGGGAGGGGTTGTCTGTGGGTTTGGCCCTGTATTTGTGTAAGGGCCTAGGAGGCAGGTGGGAGGGGTAGTCTGTGGGTTTGGCCATGTATATTTTAAAGGGCATAGGAGGCAGTTGGGAGGGGATGTCTGTGGGTTTGGCCCTGTATTTATGTAAGTGCCTAGGAGGCAGGTGGGAGGGGTAGTCTGTGGGTTTGACCCTGTATTTGTGTAAGGGCCTAGGAGGCAGGTGGGAGGGGCACTCGGTGGGTTTGGCCATGATTCTTGTTAGGGCCTAGGAGGCAGGTGGGAGGGGCAGTCTGTGGGTGTTGCCCTGAACTTGTCTTAGGGCCTAAGAGGCAGGTGGGGGGGCAGTCTGTGGGTTTGGCCCTGTATTTGTGTTAGGGCCTAGGAGGCAGGTGGGAGGGGCAGTCTGTGGGTGTGGCCTTGATTCATGTTAGGGCCCAGGAGGCAGGTGGGAGGGGCAGTCTGTGGGTGTGGCCTTGATCCGGGTTAAGGCCTAGGAGGCTGGTGGGATGGGTAGTCTGTGGGTGTGGCCTTGATTCATGTTAGGGCCCAGGAGGCAGGTGGGAGGGGCAGTCTGTGGGTGTGGCCTTGATCCGGGTTAAGGCCTAGGAGGCAGGTGGGAGAGGCAGTCTGTGGGTTTTGCCTTGAATTGTGTTAAGGCCTAGTAGGCAGGTGGGAGGGGCAGTCTGTGGGTGTGGCCTTGATTCATGTTAGGGCCTAGGAGGCAGGTGGGAGGTTCAGTCTGTGGGTGTTGCCCTGGAATTGTGTTAAAGTCTAGGAGGCAGGTAGGAGGGGCAGTCTGTGGGCGTTGCCCTGAACTTGTTTTAGGGCCTAGGAGGCAGGTGGGAGGGACAGTCTGTAGGTGTGGCCCTGGAATTGTGTTAAAGTCTAGGAGGCAGGTGGGAAAAGCAGTCTGTGGGTTTGGCCCTGTATTTGTGTAAGGGCCTAGGAGGCAGGTAGGAGGGGCAGTCTGTGGGTGTCGCCTTGTACTTGTTTTAGGGCCTAGGAGGCAGGTGGGAGGGGCAGTCTGTGGGTGTTGCCCTGGAATTGTGTTAAAGTCTAGGAGGCAGGTGGGAGGGTCAGTCTGTGGGTGTTGCCCTGGAATTGTGTTAAAGTCTAGGAGGCAGGTGGGAGGGGCAGTCTGTGGGTGTTGCCCTGGATTTGTGTTATTGTCTAGGAGGCAGGTGGGAAGGGCAGTCTGTGGGTGTTGCCCTGTACTTGTCTTAGGGTCTAGGAGACAGGTGGGAGGGGCAGGCTGTGGGTGTCGCCCTGTAATTGTCTTAGGGCCTAGGAGACAGGTGGGAGGGGCAGTCTGTAGGTGTTGCCCTGGATTTGTGTTATTGTCTAGGAGGCAGGTGGGAGGGGCAGTCTGTGGGTTTGGCCTTGATTCGTGTTAAGGCCTAGGAGGGAGGTGGGAGGGGCAGTCTGTGGGTGTGGCCCTGGAATTGTGTTAGAGACTAGGAGGCAGGTGGGTGGGGCAGTCTGTGGGTGTGGACGGGATTCAGGTTAGGGCCTAGGAGGCAGGTGGGAGGGGCAGTCTGTGGGTGTGGCCTTGATTCGTGTTAAGGCCTTGTAGGCAGGTGGGAGGGGCAGTCTGTGGGTGTTGCCTTGATTCCTGTTAGGGCCTAGGAGGCAGGTGGGAGGGGCAGTCTGTGGGTGTGGCCATGATTCGTGTTAAGGCCTAGGAGGTAGGTGGGAGGGACAGTCTGTGGGTGTTGCCCTGGAATTGTGTTAAAGTCTAGGAGGCAGGTGGGAGGGGCAGTCTGTGGGTGTTGCCCTGGATTTGTGTTATTGTCTAGGAGGGCAAGGGGTTTTGGGGGGTAGTCCCTGGGGGTGGGTTTGGCCTTGATTCGTGTTAGGCCAAGAGGCAGGTGGGAGGGCAGTGTGGGTGTGGCCTTGATTCTGTAAAGGGCTAGGGGCAGGTGGGAGGGGCAGTCTGTGGGTGTGGCCTTGATTCATGTTAGGGCCCAGGAGGCAGGTGGGAGAGGCAGTCTGTGGGTGTTTCCCTGAACTTGTCTTAGGGTCTAGGAGACAGGTGGGAGGGGCAGGCTGTGGGTGTCGCCCTGTACTTGTCTTAGGGTCTAGGAGGCAGGTGGGAGGGACAGGCTGTGTTTTAATTCACATGAGTTTATTCCAGATTTTTCACAGTTCTTTCTTGATAACAGCATCATTGGCCCTGGTCCCCAAAGTTTTGAGAAATTTAAAAAAAAATCTAATTTTTCTCCCGAATTTAAAAAATGGGGTCAATTTATTTCCCCCTTGTTTTAAAAATTTAGTGTAGAGATCAGATAACAAAAACCAAATTCAGAGTTAGGCGCGCGGCGGGTTTCGAGCGGAACATCGATCTTGGACCCCTTTTCAGCTGCCGTCGGATAATTTTGATTTCTCGCAGGGGCCCCCGTCTCCCCTAAATTCCCTGGGGCTTTCTTTTTTATTTACATTGTTTGGGGAGGCAGCCCTCCCCAACCCCGTTTTAGCCCAATTTTGGTGTAGTGTTTATCCCGAAAAAAGGCAAAAAACAAACCCCAAAACAAATCTCCCTTTTCAAAATTTTTTAAAAAGTGAAAAACCCCAAGGGGTTAAATCAAGGAGGCAGTGATGGCGCGGACCTGCAACAGCCTGATGTCAGGGGGGAAGAGCTTGAAAGAAAGAGAATGGGAGGGAAAACTTGGGTCTGTCTGTGAAAGGAAGCAAAAGCAGAACAGCAATGTATCTGATTCTGTATCTAGCGTTAATACAGCTTAACAGCTCATGAATGAGGAGCGAGAACAACGTAAGCGACCAAAATGAAACAAAAATATTGTGAAAACTTTTTACACATAAAATTACCCTTTAAAAAAAAAAAAACCCCCCAATTGTGGAATAGATTTTCTTAAGGAGGGGGCTTAAGGGGGGGGGGTTTAGGGGGAGGGGAATAGATGTTCAGGGTGGGTTCAGGTTTTCTGTGGAAAAGAGCTTCAGGTTTAGCTTTAAAGGGGGGAGTGTGGAATTGATGTTCCCGGGTGAGCTTCAAGGGGGAGCTGTGTGGAATAGAAGCTTCAGGGTGAGCTTCTTGGGGGAGTGTTTGGGAAAAGATGTTCAGGGTTTAGTTCGGGGGAGTGTGGAATAGATTTTAGGGTGACTTCAGGGGGAGCTGTTTGGGAAAAGATGGTTTAGGGGGGACTTCAGGGGGTTTGGGGGAATTTTGATGCTTCAAATTTAGTTCAGGGTGAGCTTTGGAATAGATGCTTCAGGGGGAATTTTAGGGAGCTGTTGAATTTGATGCTTGAGGGGAGTTCAGGGTGAGATTCAGGGTGAGCTGTGGAAAAAGAATTTTAGGGTGGGGGCTTGGAAAAGATGTTCAGGGTGAGTTCAGGGTGGTTAGAATTTGATGGCAGGGAGAGCTTCAGGGTGAGATTCAGGGTTTTAGCTGTGGAAAAGAAGGTTAGGGTGAAACTGTGGAATAGGAAATTTTAGGGTGAGCTTCCCCGGGGGAGCTTTTGGAATAGATGCTTCAGGGTGAGCTTCAGGGTGAGCTGTGGAATAGATGTTTCAGGGTGAGCTGTGGAAAAGATTTCTTCGGGGGGAGCTGTGGAAATAGAAACTTCAGGGTGAGTGGGAATAGAGGCTCAGGGTGGGGAGTGGAATAGAGCTTTAAAGGTTTAGCTGTGGGAATAGAAGTTTGGGTTTAGCTTAGGGTGATTTTGGAATGAGGGTTCCCGGGGGAGCTTTTTAGGGGGGGGTGTGGAATAGATCTTTAGGGGGTTCAGGGTTTAGTGTGGAAATTTGATGCTTCCGGTGGCGTGGGTTTGGGTGCTTTTGGGTTTCAGGGTGATCTGTGGAATATATGCTTCAGGGTGAGCTTCAGGGTGAGTGTGGGGAAAAATGCTTCGGGTGAGTTCCCGGGTGAGCTGTGGAATAGAAGTTTTAGGGGGGGTTCAGGGTGAACTGGGAATAGTTTCTTCAGGGGGGAGCTTAGGGGGCTTTAGGGTGGTTTTGGGGAAAAATTTTAGGGGAGGGTTCAGGGTTAGTTCAGGGGTGTGTTGGGAAAAGAAAGCTTCAGGGAGAGCTTCAGGGTGAGATTCAGGGTGAGCTGTGGAAAAAATGCTTAGGGTACTTGGGGAAAAAATGCTTTAGGGTGAGCTTCAGGGTGATGTTGAAAAAGTTTCTTCAGGGTTACTTCCCGGGTGAGTTTGGAATAGGGTCTTCGGGGGAAACTGTGGGAAAAGAAGCTTCAGGGAAGGTGTTTGGAAAAGATTTCTTTTAGGGAGAGCTTCAGGGAGAGCTTTTGGGGGAGTTCAGGGGGGCGTGGGAAAAAAGCTTCAGGGGGAACTTTTAGGGTGAGCTGTGGAATAGAAGCTTTTAGTGGGGAGGGTGTGGAATTTGATGCTTTTGGGTGAGTTTCAGGGTGAGCTGTGGAATAGATGCTTCAGGGAGAGCTTCAGGGTGAGCTTCAGGGTGAGCTGTGGAATAGATGCTTCAGGGAGAGGTTCAGGGTGAGCTTGGAATAGTACTTCAAGGGGGGCTTCGGGTGAGCTGTGGAAAAAGATGCCCTTTAGTGTGAGGGTGGGGGAATAGTCTTCCCGGGGAGCTTCAGGGTTTTTTTCAGGGTAGCTGTGGAAAAGAGTTCAGGGGGGAGGCCCCGTGGAATAGTGCTTTTGGGTGAGCTTAGGGGGAGTGTTTAAAAAAGATGCTTCGGGTTTTGGGTTCAGGGTAGTGTTGGGAAAAATTTTCAGGGGTAAGCTTTTGGAATAGAAAGCTTATTGGGGAGCTGTGGAATTTGAAGCTTCCCTGGTGACTGTGGAATAGTGCTTCAGGGTGATGTGGGAAAAGAAAGCTTCAATGTGAGCTTTGGAATAGATGCTTCAAATGGTAGTTGGAAAAATGTTCAGGGTGGGTTGGAAAAGATGGCCCCAGGGGGGGTTAAAGGGGGAAACGTGGAATAGATTTTCAAGGGGGGTGAATTAGGGGGACTGTGGTAGAAGCTTTAAGGGGGCTTCAGGGTTTATTTGGAAAAAGAAGTTTAGGGGGCTTTAGGGGGTTTTAACTTTTTTTTTTTTGGGAAATTTTTTGATTTTTTTTGGGTTCGGGGGAGCGTGGAATAAAATTCTTCAACGGGGGAGGGTTTAAGGGGGAGCCCGTGAAAAGTTCTTTAAGGGGGAGTTCGGGGGAGGGGTTCAGGGTGGCCCGTGGGAAAAGATTTCTTAAAGGGGGAAGGGTTCCCGGTGACTTCAGGGGAAGGTTTTTAAAAGATGCTTTTAGGGGGAGGCCCCAAGGGGGGAGTGTGGGAAAAGATGTTCAGGGTGACTTTTAGGGTGATCTGTGAATAGTTTTGGGGGTTCAGGGTTTAGCTTCAGGGGGATCGTTTGGGAAAGAAGCTTTTTAGGGGGGGGGTTTTTTGTAAAAAGATGCTTCAGGGTTAGTTTTTGGGAATAGATGCTTCAGGGAGAGCTTCAGGGAGAGCTTCAGGGTGAGCTTCCGGGGTTTAGCTGGGGAAAAAATTTTTTAGGGTAAAATGTGGGGAAAAGATTCTTCGGGTGACTTTTGGAAAAAGATCTTTAGGGGGAGCTTCAGGGTGACGTTGGGAAAAATTTATTCAGGAAGACTTCAGGGGGAGCTTTCAGGGGGTTGCGTGGAATAGAAGGGTTTTAAAGGGGGCTTCGGGTTTAGCTTTAGGGTTTAGGGGTGGAATAGAAGCTTAGGGGGTTTCAGGGGGGTTTTGGAATAATGTTCAGGGTGAGCTGTGGGGTTTGAAGCTTTAGGGTGAGCTGTGGGGAAAAGAGCTTAGGGAGAGCTGTGGAATAGGGTTTGGGAGAGCTTTTAGGGTGAGCTTTCAGGGTGGCGGGGGAATAAAGCTTCAGGGGGAGTTTGGGGGGATGTGGAATAAAAGCTTCCCCGGGAGAGTTCAGGGTGAACTTCAGGGTGGGTGTTTGGAAAAATTTTTAGGGAGAGCTTCAGGGTGAGCTTCAGGGGGACCGTGAAAAAATGCTTCCCCCCCCGGGGTGGGGTGTGGAAAAAGATTTCTTCAGGGAGAGCTTAAAGGGGGCTTCAGGGGGAGTGTGGAATAGAAGCTTCAGGGTGAGCTTCAGGATGAGCTTCAGGGTGACTGTAGAAAAATGGTTCAGGGGGGAACCCCATTTTTAGTTCATGGGGAAACGTGGAATAGTTTCTTCAGGGGGAGTTAGGGTGGCCTTTAGGGTGAGCGTGAAGATTTTCTTCAGGGGGGCTTCAGGGTGAGCGTGGAATAGATGCTTAGGGAGAAATTCAGGGGGAGCTTCTGGGGGACTGTGGAATAGGGTGCCCTTTAAGGGGGGGCTTGGAATTGATGCTTCAGGGTGAGCCCGTGGAATAGGCCTTTAGGATGACTTGGAATAGATTCTTTAAAGCTTAGGGGAGCTTTAGGGTGAGTGGAATAAAGCTTCAGGGAGGCTTTTAGGGGGGACTTCAGGGTTTATGTTAATGGGTGCTTCAGGGTTTACCCTTTAGGTTGAGCTTCAGGGTGAAACTGTTTAAAAAGATCTTTCGGGTGACCCTTTAGGTTTAGTGTTGGGGAATTTGATGCTTCAGGGTGAGCTTCAGGGTGAGCTTCAGGGTGAGCTGTGGAATAGATGCTTCAGGGTGAGCTTCAGGGTGAGCTGTGGAATAGATGCTTCAGGGTGAGCTTCAGGGTGAGCTGTGGAATAGATGCTTCAGGGTGAGCTGTGGAATAGATGCTTCAGGGTGAGCTTCAGGGTGAGCTGTCACAAAATGGAGAAAAAGGAAAAAAATGGACCTGGCGCCGGGTCCATTTTTTTCCTTTTTCTCCATTTTGTGGCTATTTCTCCTACCGGTCATCCGAGCGGAGCAACAGAGACCATCGGCTGCCGTAGTAAGGGCTACGGGGTATAAATAGCCCTGCAAGCGCTTATGAGTGTTGTGCCTCTACAGTAAAAGCGCAACACTAGAAGGTGAGAATTTTTCTCTCTACTCCTCTACTTTTCCAGTTACAATATAACGCTATTGTGCGCCCCCTTTCTTTTCCTTTCCTGCATAACGTCTTGTACGGGGATCGTTTTTCTCAACCTTTCTCCGGATATCGAGGGTCGGCTGCCAGCGATACAACATGGAATATTTCCGCAACCGTCTAACAACGAGGGAATCTTTTCTACAAGAACTTCATGAAGATATGGATCAAATCCCGAACACCTCAAGTATCGAGATAAGTACTACCTTTTCAGAGGATGATACACAGACTATGGTATCCCTTTTCAACAACTTAGAAAAGAAATTGTGTTTTGAAGCACAACACCATCTAGACATTATGTTTCTGAACATGTATAAAAAACTTTCAATTGTTCCCAAAGGTCTAAAACTGGACCTTCCGTCCACCTTTATATCAGACTCTACGTTTACACAAGATTGGGAGAATGTACTCACAAATTGTTCATATCAACTAATAGAACTCCTAATCCAAAAGAGATCCAAATTAATAGAACTAGCAATATTAGATATTGACAATATTCTAGAAACCCTACAGAAATTTAATACCCATAAAGATTTCTTTAAGATTAACAGTAGGGTTAACAATGAAGTTAAAAAATACGAAAACAATCTTTTCCAAAGAAAGAAAGGGAAACTTACCCGAGAGAAACAACAGATTCAAAACAATAGAGAAAAACCAACAACTATATCTGAACCTATTCAATCCCTGAGGGAGAAAATAAAACCAGATCACATTGACCATTCCAATCAACCTAAATCCTCCTCTTTTCTCAATTCCAAATACCGGAATGGAAATAGGAGGAATAACAGCTTCACTTCCAACAGAGAGCGTAAGAGATCCTTTTCAGAATTATGAGCTAGACCAAAGATACACACTCCGAGAATCCACCCAAATATGGGAAGAGTGGAGAAAGTTGTTCCGAATTTACCAGAGACTACCTCTAATATTCCAAATATTACTGCACAAGTGACAAATTCTACTGAGACACAGACCTCAAAGAAAAATGACCCAATACCTCAAAATATCCGGACATCACCCACTTTGAATCCACCACAACGAGAATGTAACCACAATATACCAGTGGTTGATATTAACCAACTTTCTCATAGCACCATGTCTCAATTTGAAAGGAATTTTACAAAATTTGTCACCAATGACACCTCTCCCCCTAATTTTTCAAATACAATGGATACAACAACAGTATCTCCAAAAGAACTGGCCAGAAAAGCGCAACTTATCAGAGAGGAATTTGAGAAAATTAAGCTAGAATACAGCAAATATAGAAAGGAATACCCCGATCTCCCTGCCCCTCCCACATTAAGTCTGTCACAACTCTCGACACATGAGACATCAATAGATTTAGCCGAACCAGAGCCGGTTACAGAAATCAATTTAGAGGGGCAAAATACTCCCCTTTTTTTAGGGAGAACCCAGAACAAAACGGCAGCAATAAAACCACCAAGAATAAAAACGGGTTCAAAAAGAAAACTCACACCAGAGGTTGCAGAGCTGGAACCTACCGGAAAAAAAGACTGCCCAACTCCCAGATAACCTTTTCTCCACCAACCAATACCGATCTTCAAAAACTAGGGATTTTCAATCTATCCCAACATCCCCTTAATAATTTTGAAATACAAGTTCTATCAAAAGGTCTTTTATTTTGTCCAACTAACAACAGATTAAACTCCTTCGACCTATTTATCGACTTTCACCATCTGATTCGGAAATTAACCTTAGCCAGACACTTTGCAATAAACCCTACAGAAGCTAACCCAGTTTCTGATACTACTTCTAAAATACAGGTAAAAGGAAAGTCCAAGTTTTATCCTATTAGATCCCAAGGACACCATTTAAAAACCTTTCTGGACATAGTCTCAGAAGAATTACAATCTATCACCCCAGTCCAACAATCTTCAAATCTTAATAAGGAAGAATTAAAAGCCCTTAAAAATTTGAAACAAAATCATCATATCGTTATAAGACCGGCTGATAAAGGAGGAGGCACAGTAATTCTGGATCATTCAGCATACCAATTAGAAGCTAACAACATATTGACAGATACCTCTTATTACGAAGTCTGCCCAGCCGATCCCTTTCCAGCATTACAACGCAAAATTTCCATTTTTCTCAATGAGGCCTTTACCTCAGAGGTAATTGACAAAAAAGAAAAAAATTTCATTTACATCTCAGAACCCAGTTATCCATTTTTTTATTATCTTCCCAAAATTCATAAGAATCTCACCTCTCCCCCTGGTCGCCCTATAATCTCTGGTATTAATTCTTCCACTAGTCAACTTTCCCACTATTTGGATTTATACCTACAACCCTTTGTTATAAAGTTACCAAGTTATCTCAGGGATTCGGGACAACTTATTCAACATCTCTCTGATCTCCCCATCAATTCTAAATATATCCTAATTACAGCCGACATGTCCTCTCTATACTCTAACATCCAACACCAGATTGGTATCCAATGCGTCAAAAATATATTAGACACAGATCCAACTCTGACAATTTTAAAAAAAGAATTCCTCATAAATGGTCTCGAAATAATATTAAAAAATAATTTTTTCTATCACAATAGTGCCATCTATAGGCAGATAAGGGGCACCGCTATGGGTACCAGAGTTGCCCCTTCTTATGCTAATATTTTTATGGGAGCATTCGAGAATGAATATATCTATGGGCACCCCCTATTTCAATATATATGCCTGTATAAGAGATATATAGACGATCTCTTTTTTGTTTGGACAGGACCCCCGGAACTCATTTCCTCATTTATTAACCACCTGAACAACAATACCCAAGGGATTTCTTTTTTAACAAAAACAAGTGCGGAATCCATAGAATTCTTAGATTTGAATATATTTATCAAAAAAGGAAAATTTATCACGACTACTCACTTTAAAACTGTAGACAGTAACTCATACATCCATTTCAAAAGTGCTCACCATAAGCCTTGGCTTTGTAACATACCGTTTGGCCAATTTAAAAGGATACGCAAAAATTGCACGGAAGACTCTGACTATATAAATCAAAAAAACATTCTAACCAATAGATTCCGGGAGAAAAAATACCCCGAGAATCTTTTATTAGATGCCCAACTGAAAGCCGATAACCTGACACAACAAGAGTGTCTTGAAAAAAAGAAGAAAAATCTAGTTGATGACAGTTCAAGAATAAAATATTCTCTCATTACCCAATTCAATTCTTCAAGAGTAGCAATACAAAAAACGCTAGAACGGCACTGGTATATTCTAAAAAAAGACCCGTACTTAGGTCCATTATTACCGACAAAACCTGGTATAATATACAGAAGGGCACCAAATATAAAGAACGTGGTAGCTCCCAGTCGAATCAAAGATCCTATAGAAACATCACAGAACGTCCCATCTCAATCTGGATGTTCACCCTGTCGGTCTCCTCTTTGCCTATGCTGCACCAAAAGTGCGCCGGATCCATTTTTTTCCTTTTTCTCCATTTTGTGGCTATTTCTCCTACCGGTCATCCGAGCGGAGCAACAGAGACCATCGGTCTGCCGTAGTAAGGCTACGGGGTATAATAGCCCTGCAAGCGCTTATGAGTGTTGTGCCTCTACAGTAAAAGCGCAACACTAGAAGGTGAGAATATTTCTCTCTACTCCTCTACTTTTCCAGTTGCAATATGACGCTATTGTGCGCCCCCTTTCTCCTTTCCTTTTTGCATAACGTCAGGG